>JAMPIV010019034.1:0-295180 GCA_024509875.1 Oreohelix idahoensis
AGTGTAACATAATGGCAGAGCATTTTCGGTTCTTCTCAGTGAGCGCGCTATAAATTTTTAGTAAGGGTGAAATCAGATGGGGGTAGAGGGGGAGTTTTAAGCGCGTGGAAACAGGTCAGCAACGGAATTTTTCCGCTTGATCGTAAGTTCTAAAATTAGATAATGACAGCGGGCGATTCCTGGCATGTTGGTTGGTCCAGAGATTGACCCGCTTAAGAACAAAGCCTAGCTATGACTCACGCGTAGCGTGGTCCCGGGTAATAAATAAGCGGGGTTCCCTGGCAGAAGGCTGAGATTTTTTTGAACTTCTACGCCTTGGGAAAGAACTGTCTGTATTTATATACAGAGCCGACTGCTCTTTCGAGAGAAATTCGTGCTGGTAAATATGAAGTTAATTAAGCTTAAATAGTTTATAAGATTTTTGCAGAGTTGTTTCTAGGAGGTAAAGTTAATTCATAGAAGTAGAGCCATCAATGCTTAATTTTAATTGAATATAACTGACAGCGCAATTAGGTATTTTGTGAAAAGGTAGTAGGGAATTTGATAGTTTCCTCAGAGTAGCTGTTTGTATAAATTGGAATATTACTGTTATTTGTCAGAAGACAGGGGATCTAATTTTTCCTGGATTTGTGATTTTAAATGGTGCAGCGTAAAACACGCTCGCGGAATTAAATTAATTTTTAGTTCGTACCGGACATGCCATGAGTTCCCTCTTATCTAAATTATTATCAGAGTGCATTCATTCTTGGTATGAGATAATGAAAGCTTAAGGATGGTAGATGTTAAATACTATAATTTTGAGACACGATGCACGTAATTTCATTGTGATTTTCGAGGATTTGGAGAGGGGTACCGAAGCACGTGCTGCGTGTCTTTTCTTAGAGGGGTGAATCTGATAACGGAAGAAGAGAGATAACGAGGCATGCATTGTAAAATAGGATTTCAGTTCCTTTAGAGATTTTAATGTATATTGTTATCGTAATCGGGTGTAAATAATATTCCCGACACGTGGGTGAAGATTTCTCAATATTTGAGTTATAATATTAGCGAATAATACGCTAGGGTTTTGGTGTGTATTTAATTGTTCAAGTGTGTGTAAATTACCAGCGGACTAATTTGTGTAACGCTGTGGTAATAGAACGAGTGGCTTTAAATGTTAGAGCATGGGAAAGTGTGTATGTTTCTCTGTGTGGGTAAAACCTACATTTTGAAGTCAGCAGTTACGGGTCTAGGTGGGATCTTTAATTAGTCCCTTATTTAAGAGACATATGTTGATACTGAGGAATTCATGGAGGCGGGAGTTGATTGTCTCTGGTGAAGTCTATTGTCTCTTGGTAGCCAGGTAAACACATCGATCATTGTTAAAATAGTAGGGCCAGGAATTTACCAGCAACAGTTTCATACAGTGGTCAGAATGTTGTGACGGCTAACCTAAGCCGCCAGCATGTAAGAGATTAAGCCAGCTGAGTCTGGAGATTAGAGTGTCGATAGGACGGTATTTGAGGGAAAGTGGGGGTTGGCATGTTTACTAATCGCTGAAGCGATACTAGAGCATGGGAGCTGTATGGAAGATTTGAAACTTAAGTGTTAGAGATTTGAAACTTAAGTGTTAGAGATTTGAAACTTAAGTGTTCGAGATTTGAAAACTTAAGTGGTCGAGATTGGAAAACTTAAGTGTTAAAGATTTGAAAACTTAGGTGTTAGAGATTTGAAAAACTTAAGTGTTAGATATTTGAGACTTAAGTGGTTGAAGAGTTGGGATTTAAGTGTTGAAGAGTGAGAGTTAAGGGAGTTAAGTGTTAAGGATATGGGAAATTTGTTGTGCGATATATATTTGTTATTGTTTTGTCCACAGCAGATATTTTCCAGGCGTGGCAGCTAGGGCTATAGTAGTCCTTCAGCGGCTAGAAGTTCGCCGGTCTTCTCAGGAGAAGAAGAGTCGGCAGAGCCAGGAAAGAAAGTGGAGTAGTGACAAGGGGTTCACTGGTGCAAACGTTTTGTACCCAAGAGAGCAAGGAGCTGGAAGCACAGACTTCTTCAGCAAGAACAAGAGGTTCTTAATAAAATTCGGAGCTATTCACGCTCAGATAAAGCACACACTGAACCTAGGCGCAGGGCCTAGAGGTGTCGTGATTGGTCGGTCATAATAACACCGACGGCCCAGACCCAGAGATGGGTAACGGGGCCTGTGATTTTTCCAGAATCGTCCTTTGGTAGTGCAGAAGAGTCCAAGTCGAGAAACCAGAATGCCAATTCAAGTTAGCAGCTACAACGGCAGTCAGAGGAAAGAGGGTAAAAATACCTCTGAGCTGCAATAGAGGGAGAGAAGGAGAGTAGTGGAGGAGTCGCTTTTTCTGTAGGAACTAGGAGTGTCAGACAGACACTGAACATAACACTAGAACTCAGCAAGTCATCTGTAAGTTGTGTCGGAGGTGATAGAAGGGTTCTGGTCGTGGACTTGGTGATAGTCAGAGAATATTTAGCCTATAGTGGAGCAGCGGTGTAGGCACGTCATTTGTGTAGAAACACGTCTGCAGACAGACGGACAGTAGGAGTTAGGGTGTGTTTACATGATATCAGGTTGATTAGGAGAAAGACGGATCTGGTGTTAGAGATCCTCCTTCACATGTTGTTGTATTACTTACCTTTCTTCCTTACAGGTTGAGGGGAGGGCGACTGTGGGGTTACCTTACCTAATCACTTGAAATTAATTGTTATGTTTTTTTTCCCAGGTGTGTGTGTGAACACGCATGTTAAATTCTATTTTGTAGTATGTTATATGAATTTGCTGTGGTGTAAATAAAATCCATTGTAAATTTCAAGGGCTGGATCAGTCACTTAATTCAACATTCATGTTGTCTGTAAGGGGTGTCTGTGGTGTTAAGTAATTAAACCTTATCCCAGTCTTGGTAGCTAGAGGTAGTGAGGTTATTGCAAAACCATAACGTCACCTAGTGGCAAGGGAGAGTCAATTTCGGTTCTCGACCCTTGACGCCAATAGCCTCATCTCCCACAGTCACTGTTATTTTCTTCTGAAATCTATCTTCTTAGTCTTTCTTTCCACTAGGGTCTAGTCTATTTAGGTAGGCAGCCTCTAGCCCTAAATCCACTTCGTGACACAAATCTCGAATTTTCCCACTGAAAGGCAAATCGAAAATTTGCTTCTGGCACGCGGCTGGCAATTACATTAAGAGACCTAGGCTATGAATTACAGGCCTTTTATCATCATCTAACAGCACGCTGACCTCGTGACGTCATATACGCGGCTTCGATTTTTAACCCAATGATTTCAAATGCCGTTAGCTCTCAGCCAATCAGAATTGTAAACAACACTGATGCAATCTGTTACTGCTAGACAAAGAAACGGGATATCGTACTCAGCCCTCTACTGCCAATTGAAGCAAAATGGCTGATATATATATATATATATATATATATATATATATATATATATATATATATATATATATATATATATATATATATATATAAAATCCCCGAAAATGCGTCTAGCCGCCTGTCATATCTTTAAAAGAAAAACAAACTGGTGTAAATCTGATCAAGGCTCTATAGTCTTAATCTAGAATAATACTGCAACAATTCCCTACACGCACACTCTAAACACATAAAGAAGAACCATAAAGCAGATGAGATCAAACTCCCTCGTGATCTCACTCTGAAAAAACGTAAATAATAGAATTAGAAGAAACACGGAGAAGGATTACCTGTAATCCCTCCTAGAAATAGTGAACAAATTGCAAGGAGAAAAAGACATGGGCCATTTGAAAGACAGAATCTCAGTACTTTTGTCACACTGTCCACATGTATACATGGCTGAATTGCCAATCTTGAATTTTGTATACATGTGGCTGCGGAGGCGGTTGTGTCCTGTTCTGAGGCGCAGAATGACTATTTGTTCTGATCTGTTCATAGCTTGGTAGTCATCCTGCGTTGGTGTTGGGGGCTTTCTGATAGATTTGATCATCTTTTTCTTCTGATGGTATGTAACTGGTACATCCGGTTGCTCGTCTGCAGCACCTTCTTTAGCCAGTCCATCTGCTCTCTCGTTTTCTGGTATTCCACAATGAGACGGTATCCACTGCATGGTGACCCTGCGCTGGTTGCACAGTTCAGAAAGTAGGGCTTGTATGCCTGGCAATTTTCTGGACTGAAGTGCTTGGAGTGCTGATCTTGCATCTGTCAGGAATACTACAGGCTGTGGACCGAGATTGGTGTTCAATAGTTTCTCAGTTGCCACCTTGATTGCCTGGACTTCTGCATCATAGTTGTTACAGAATTTCCCCGTTGGTACTCTGACAGTATCCCTAGTGTTGTTTGGGTATTCTATGTACACTCCTGCTCCTCCATTCTTTACTGCATTCTGTGCTGACCCATCCGTGTATACTCGGACCCAGAGGTCCTGTGGGTATTCATCATCCAGGAAACTGAGAGTGACTGTCCTACGTTGCACGCTGTTCTGTTCATCCCTGTCGAATATTCCTTTCACTTTTGTGTGGATGTGTACTGGTAGCCCATGCTCCTCTCTCCAAGGGGTTTGTTCTGTCACAGACTTTAGGGGGCTGTTAACTTCAGGCAGGTCTGAGGTTTGTCTACGTAATCGTTTGGCCTGGTGGATAAAGCTGCTTCTTTTCAGTCGCCCCATTGCTAGGTTTTGGAATCTGTCCTTCATTGGATGGCTCGGCATACAGAGGAACTTTTCTGCCTGTGTTAGCACTTTCGTGTCTCTGCGTTCTCTCAGTGCTTGTATCCTCCCCATTTTCTCCATCTTCACTATAGGCGTTGATTTCATTGCCCCGTGATGACCCTAAGCGCCTGGTTTTGCACCTTATCTAGCTCTTGTAATGTGGTGTTTGATGCTGGGCACCACGCAGCTGACCCATATTCCAGGTGTGGTCGTATGCCCTGCTGGTAAACTTTACTAAGTATTTTCCCGCTGGCTCCCCATGTGATTCCACTTAGTTTTCTCAGGATGGCTAACTTCCTCCTGGCCTTTGTTGCTGCTTTGTTGATGTGCTGCTTCCATGTCAGCCTATCATCGAATGTAACTCCGAGATAGGTGGGTTGTTTATCTTCTCTCAGGAGCTCTTCGTTTATCTTGATGACACCAGCTTTTTGTTTGGGAGAGAGGGTGAAGAGCGTAGTGCTGCACTTGTCTGTATTGATGCTGACACACCATCTATTTGCCCATGAGGTTAAGGCATCTATTGCTCTTTGTAGCAGTTTGGTGGCCACTGTTGCATGCTCATCTGTGCACCATATTACCAGGTCATCAGCGTACATTGCCACTTTCATTCCATGTGGTAGTTCAGCAACCAGGTCGTTGATGTAGACTAGGAAAAGTGTGGGGGACAAAACCCCTCCCTGAGGGACGCCATGACGCAGTAGAATTTTCTTACTCTTGAGGCCATCTAGTTGTACTCTGGCTCTTCTGTTATGCAGGTATGCTTTCACCCATTTGTACATCTTACCATTCACTCTACAATTTCTCAGTTTCTTCAGAAGCCCTTCTTTCCAAACCTTGTCAAATGCTTTCCTTAGATCTATCCATGCTGCTAGTACCAGTTTCTTATCTTGGAACGCATCCTCAATCTCTTGGGAAAGGTAAGTTGCCTGATCTTCGGTGGGATAACACTGCCTAAAGCCCGCCTGCTGTGGTACAAGAAGGTTTTCACTTTCAAGGTACCACTGTAGCCTGAGGTTGATGATACGTTCCATTGTTTTGCAGAGGCAGCTTGTAAGGCTGATTGGTCTGTAGCTGGAGGCAGTGGAACTGTCTTTTCCTGGTTTTAGGAGTGGTATCATGATTGCTTCCCTCCAGGTCTGTGGATCTCTGCCTGAGTTCCAACAGATATTGAAGATCTGCAGCAGCTTTGTTTTTGCTGCGGTTCCCAAGTTCTTAATCATTTCATTGGACACTCCATCAACTCCTGGCGACTTTCTCATTTTCAATTTGGATATTGCAAGCTCCAGTTCTCTAAATGTGATTGGTGCCTCCATAACTTCAGGTATAGTTCCATCTCGTCCTGCGTATTGTTGTTTCTCACGAGTCTCCTGTTGCTTCTCTGGGCTAACTTCGATGTTGTTGTCTTTAGCAAAGGAGTCTGCAAAGTGATCAGCTGCCTGTTTTCCCATGAGGATGTTTCCATCTTTGTACAGAGCAATCCTTGAGTTTCTCTCTGTACCTTCATCGTTAAGTTGTTTTACCAGCTTCCACAGTTTCCTCGTATCTCTTTCGAAGTTCAAGGACTCTTGTTTTCTCCTTCCAGCTTCTTTGCCTGGCCTGCAACTTGGCCCTTTGAAATTTGGCCTTAGCTTGCTGGTAGTTATTGTGGTGTTCTTGGCATGGACTGGTCTCTGCCTGCTTTCGAGATGTTTCCACGTCGTTGTGCAGCTGCTCTAGTTCACTATTCCAATATGGTTTGTAGTGCTTACGAGCCCCTCTAGGTATTGTTTCACGAGCAGCCTGTAATATGCATCTGCTGAATTCATCGACTAGCTTATTGATGTCTTTGTCTGCAGTCAGATCTCTAGCCAGTATACTAGTACGGTGCTGGTACATTGTCCAGTCTGCCTTCTTGTAGTTCCACCTAGAGAGAGTGCTGCTCTCCTTGACAAGTTCATTTTCCACAATTAGGAAGACTGGCCGGTGGTCGCTGCCTCCAAGTTGTTTCCTTACAACGCGTGTGGTGTTCCACTCCAGGCTGGGTGAGTGGAATGCCAGGTCTGGTGTAGAGGTGGTGTGCCATGATCTCGAGTAGAAGGTTGGTGGGTCGATTGGCTGGTTAATCAGGATAAGCCCTTTGTCATCCTGCCAGTTTTCAAGCTCCTCACCTCTCCTGTCCATGTGATCATAGCCCCAGCTCTGTGAGTGGCTGTTGAAGTCTCCGCATACAATCAGTCTTTCTTTTGCTGGGATTGTATCTAGTGCCAGTGGGCGGTCGCTCGGACAGTAGTAGATGAGCAGGTGGAATTCTGAACTTTCTGTCCTGAGATGAAGCATCTGGTATTCCGCCCCCTCCATATATGTTTCAAGCTGACATGCACTGATGTTATTCCTCACGAGTGTCAGTATTCCACCCTTTCGCCTGTCTATTCGGTCAGATCGGTAGCACTGGTAGCCTCTGATTTTGAAGGCTATGTCCTTGTTGAGGTGGGTTTCTTGCAAGCAACATACATTTACTTGCTCTTCATTCAAGATATTTTCGAGCTCTAATTTTTTGCTGTAGCCGTCTTTTTTACTATTGACGCCTTCAGCATTCCAGTGCATTATTTTAAATGGTCTTTTCTTTGCTTGGCCAGTAGCTCTATTCTCATGCCTCCTGGCTCCACGGGGCAATTGAGAAGGACCCCCAGTAGTAGGGGTTGGGCCCTTCCGAGGCAGAGGGCCCGGCACTGCACCTGCGAGTGCCATAACGTTTTGCAGATATAGGCATACTTCCATAGCGCATGTGCGTGGCATCCTGATTGCTGTGGTGCGCCTCTTGGCTGGTTGCCTCCGTCTTCAGCACCTTGACTTGCTAGGGCAGACTGTGGTCTTGCTCGAGTGTAGGAGGGCCTGGCCAGTCTTGGTTTTTCAGCCGCTGATGGCTGTACTTGAGCCCCATCTCCACGTCAAGGAGCCGGCCTCGATGGGGAATAAAATAACCAAAACTCGAAATCGTTTTAGCTCACATTCGATTTTGTTCGAGGTGGCTATGCTTTGCGCTATCGAGTAACACCAGGTAAACGCAAAGAAGCCCCCAGCTGAACGCATTGACCTACGTAGCAGTACATTAAACACACACCTAAACACCTCATACTATACTAGTGTATTGCGATGTTCTCCCGAGTCTGTGTATTTTTCTTGATAAAAGTATTTAATACAGCATCCCAAACGTGAGTAAGGGTGATGGTTATAAGAATCTAAGTAGTGTGCGAAAAAGGAAAACGGTACATTATGAGGAGACGCTTGCAATAATTAAACGTTTTGAAAGAAGGGAGAGAACACGTGATATCACAAGAGCAACAGGTCTAAATAAATTCACATCGCGCTCTAACTAACCTCAGACCTAAGGGTCTTTTATATTTGGACATGCGCCCTAATATAACCGACTAGGTTGAACGGGACGCGCCTCGCCAAAACGAGGCAAAACTTTATAAAAAAAATAAAAAAAAAATCGCGCTCCATCAGAGACAACGCTGCGACAAAAAAAAAATTTGGTTAGAAGGCACAACCTCCCCTGCTGCAAAGTCTTAAGAACAAGGCCCTCTAACACTATTTTCGCTATAAGCCCTGCTATTTTTATTGCGCGAATTTCCACAACGCGGTGGTTTTTACGAGCACACATACCGCGTTATAGCAGAAACGACTGTAGATTAATCGAACCATATAATGAAACGAATCAGTTCGCACAGTTGCAGCTATAAATCTGAATGCTTTATTGTCCTGGTGTTTGTTGAAAGCCTGTGCCCCACAGTGAGTTGAAAGGTAAAGAATGAGTGAATTAGGCTTCACTTTTAACACATTCAGGGTTAAACATGGTGTTTAACATCCATATTTGTCAGTTGTTTTAGTAGAAAAAAAGGGGGACGAGGTCGAATCAATAGTATAGGTAACTTTATTGTGCACAGGACTAAAAAAAAAAAAAAAGATGGGAACCCCGACCTGGTGTTTAAGTGACGCACATATCAATAACTAAGCATGTTATGCTTTACTGCACTTTTATTACTTTAATTATAGCACAAACGTTAGCTACAGGGAAATTCTGAAAGCATTTCATGCCTGTTAAACAAATTCCTTTTGTAGTATACAGCAATCAATAGGTTTTCATTTTGACGGCTACCTATTAGCGTGAGACGCTAGTTGTTCGAAGTAACTTCCCATATTGAAAAATATATAATTAGACTTGGGCATGTGCACTTTTTGGAAAGTCACTATTGAATATCGAAGTAATACCAGTCCACCGTCGTTTTTATTTGGGCATACTGCCTAATATAACCGACGAAATGTATTGTCGATGGTGAATGAAGCATGCCTCGCCAAAAACGAGGCAGAAGTTATGATATGAAAAAGGAGAACAAGAAAAGTGTCGATAGCATTTAGAGTTACTGTCAGTTAGACAGACTAGAAAATGAGAAAACGTTAAAACATGACAAGATTTAACGTCAGTGTATTAGTACTTTGTTGGAAAGATCTCCAATTTTAGGGCAGAAGCTATGGCACTACTGCAAGCCCTGAAGATCCTCACCAGATCTGAACAGCAGCCACAAGCTAAGATAGTAATCTTCACTGACTGCAGATCATTACTTGAATCAATACAAAACACCAGAAATGATAACATGATGAATGAGATCAGATCTGAGCTTAACATCATCCAAAGGTCATCAACCATTGCCCTTCAGTGGTTACCTGCCCATTGTGGAATCGCTGGTAATGAGAAAGCAGATGCTCTATCAAGAAGTGGCAGTAAAATGGAACAATACAGCCACCCATTGCCCTATCGGGAAGCAAAAACCATCATCCACAACAAGTACAAAAATCAGTGGAAGGAGGAAGGGGATATATACAGCAGAGATGACCCAATACACCACCTAAACAGACACCAACAGACGACAATTTTCCGCCTGAGAACTGGTCACTGCAGATTACTTGGACATCTCTATCGCCTCAAGATATCCCACACGAATGAATGCCCATGTGGAACTGATATCCAGACTCCAGAACACATTCTCCAGAACTGTCCAACCCATGATAAATTGCGACGTACGACCTGGCCAAAAGGTGATGAGCTCCAGCAGAAGCTATGGGGCTGCCGCGCCGACCTGGAAAAGACTGTGGACTTCGTCCTGGCGACAGGCCTGCAGATTTAGCATGACTACAAACCGAACGCAGAAGAAGTACTTTGTGACATACATTGGACTGGAGCAGGGAAAATGCTTTCGACTAGCTATAAAATAATGTATTCTGGAGTAAATAAACACGTAAGAGAAGTCGGCATAATTTTAGATGCAGGGGGAGTAAAAACATTTAAGAAATTTTGGACAATATCAGATCCAGTCCTGTTGATACCTCGAATAGCAAACCAGTAGTTGTTAATTTTACACAACTATATGCGCCATGAATGAACAGTACTGAAGAACACATTAAAACATTCTACAGCAGTGTTCCGTCATTCACCATCAGGGGTTCCGCGAGATATCGTAGAATAAATAAATACCGCAAAAAAAAAAAAAAAAAATACAAATGTCGTCCGTATTAGGGTTAAATTGAGTTGTGTTTGTCTATGTTCGAGTAGTGTTGTGTGGCCGCGTAGTCTGTTGTTTTAACTGTCTGGTTGTGTTTGTAGAATGGAAGATTAGTTCATCACGTGTGTTTGTTAGCGTGTCAGTTATTAGTCTTTGTTAACGAATTTATTCTTTCAGCAATACGTTCCAATGTTATAGTCTATCTTGTTATGTGTTTTTCTGATGTGATCGTATAGTTTTGTGGCATTACAGATTGTCAGGTTAACATCTGAGATGGTTATGGCCACAGGTATTTTGAGGCAATGGGAAACCTCATTTTCCAGGTTCTTTTCTGAGCAGCCTACTGATGACAAATCTAGTCAATGTAGAAGGAGCCGCGGTAACGCAGTGGTTAGTGCACTGACTTCCTAGCTCGGTGGTCCATGGTTCGATCCCCATTTGAGGTGGGATTTTTTAGACCGCAAACGGCTTTGGGGTCGACCCAGCCTCATGAATTGGGTACCAGAACAACTCTGGGAAGGTTAAGGCGGCCGGCGTGATGCTAACCACATCACCCCTTGTGTGCCGATGGTCAAGAAAATATAGGCCTACCACCATATTCCTAAAACGCCTCAATGGGCGTGTAACGGGATCCTTTACCTTATTTTTTACCTAGTAGACCAACACTGTCTACAAATAATGAAACTTGACGACATGTATTTTTTTGACGTCATGGCAGAAATACGTATAATATTGTTACAAAGTCCACATATATATTTATATATATATTTATTTGCCTTAAAATTTCTTGAAAAATTTCTTCCAGTTTTTCTTTTTCACAATGTTTGCAATTTCACAACAGGGTAATACGTAGTTGGATTAATTCTCCTAAGATGTTAACCAGTCTTGTCGTTCTTTCTTATTTGACGTCTACAACAAGTTATTTGCGAAGAATAAGTTAACTGCTGTAGCAACTTCGGAGTAATCTAGCAACAGTGGTTCTCCTCTATTCGATATCTTTGGCATCAACAATTTATAAAATCTCTTTAAGATTTGATAAGCTGGCAAACTTTCTCTTTCAGGCAGAGCTGTAATGTTATCTTTCTTCTGGCGTGAAGGTCTACGTTATCAGGGAAACTGTGACTATACAAACACAAGTCTTTCACTAGATTTTAAAATGTTTTTCAGCATTATGTTTGAGCAGGCACAACCAATAATATATATATATAGATACCGGTACTGGCTGTAATATAATACATTAATAATACGAACCACACATTGTAATAATATGCGAATCTTCACATGTACGAGATACTGTAAATAAACATGGCTACAAACTGAACATGCTTTTACTGAGTGCCTTCTGAAACATGTGTGTGCTTGTGTAGATGACGAGGTAATGCTTATATACATACATCATAACATTACATGGTGGCAGCGGTCGATACCGTACTGACGCAAAAAACAGCTACACGATAACACGTGAGTACAGTATTCGGCTAATTTTCGTCATCGAGGTCAGCCATGGCGGCGAAACAATATCGCAACGCACCGCAAATGAGATTCGCCGGTCAACATGATAAGAGTGAAGCTTTCTTGTTATGGCGCCAACGCATAGATCTATATTCCAAGACCACTGGTCTGGAAGGACAAACCCTAACTCCATATATCCTAGAAGCATTGGACGATGAAGGTTTGAAAATTTACAACAGTTTTGCTACCGCCATGCCTGTGGAGTCGGCGACAGACCCCGCAGCCATATTGGACGAATTTGAAAAACGTCTGATAATAAAGCACACGAACTTTAGAGCGGCAAGATTAGAACTTCACCACCTGCGACAGAAACCTAGTGAAAGTCTAGATGGTTTTTTCACTCGCATCAAGGAGAAAACAAGTGTATGCAAATTTAACAAAGAAGAAGAAAAAGAGCGAATTATCGAACAGATCCTTCTCAGCACACCAATGCCAGAGTTCCAGAAATGGATACTGAGCCAGAGTGATACACTAACTTTACAACAACTTCTGGATGAAGGCAGGAAACACGAGGCACAAGCACTAAACATTAAACAAATTCAGCAAGGTACATTAGCAGCCCAGGTGGATGCAGTAAAAAGCTATAAACCTAGACACAACAAAGCAACTGGTTCGAAGCAACAAGAAAAACACAACACAAGCAGAGGTGCTATGTGTAAATGTTGTGGCCTAAACCACATACAAAACCACTGTCCGGCTAAAGACTCTACATGTCATTACTGCAGAAAGAGGGGCCACTGGATAAAATTATGTTTCAAGAGGAAACAAGACAGTGCTCAACACAACCTTCACAGCAGAGAGTCATCAAAACGAACACATTTTATGATGACTGAGGACCTTGACTCCGGTGAAGCAAGTGATCCTTCCACATTTGATACTGTGAAGATACTAACTTTCAGTAATGAACCAAAGAGAACGCAGGCTTTCTGCAAGGTACAATTCCGAATACCAGGAATTAAAAGGCACAAAGAAAGATATATTCGGTTCAAGATAGACACAGGTGCCCAAGGTAACACTCTACCCTTAAGAATATTCAGACAGATCATGCCTGACAAGGTGGATGAGCAAGGATTTCCCACAAGGGATGTAAAAAGTAGGAGTGGCAGGACAAAGCTAAGAGCTTACAATGGAACAAGTATAGACTGTTTCGGAGCAGTAACACTTGAATGTTTATACAGAGACTCTGAATGGACATCGTCAACATTTTACTTGGTAGATGTTGAAGGACCTGCAATTTTGGGTTTACCAATGTGCGAAAAGCTGAGTGTGGTAACTATTAACAACATTAAAGCTGACAAAAAAGAACATCTTACTCTACACGTCACTGGAGTAGATGACCTTAAACAGCGATTCCCAGAACAGTTCGACAGAATAGGCAAACTTCCAGGAAAGGCAAGATTCTTTTTAAAAGACAACGCTGAGCCAAAGATAAACCCCAACAAGACAGCAGATCTTACCCCAAACATCAAAGTTGATTTTGTCAAGTTTAGCGATAATCGGCTTGAACACATCAGAGAAGACACAATGAGAGATCCTATCCTTAACTCTCTCAAAGAACTGATATACCATGGATGACCAAGCTCTATCAGGGAAGTTCCAACACACATCCGTCCATACTACTCGATGAGGGACGAGTTAAGCATCGAAGATGGTCTGATCCTTAAAGGAGATCGCATTGTTGTACCAGAAACACAACGCGATATCATCCTTAAACAGCTCCATAATAGTCACCTTGGTATTGTGAAGACACAACTGAGAGCAAAGAAAGATGTTTACTGGCCACAGATAAACAAGGACAT
Source organism: Oreohelix idahoensis (assembly GCA_024509875.1). Classification (NCBI taxonomy): domain Eukaryota; kingdom Metazoa; phylum Mollusca; class Gastropoda; order Stylommatophora; family Oreohelicidae; genus Oreohelix; species Oreohelix idahoensis. The sequence goes on from JAMPIV010019034.1 coordinate 13,557, forward strand.
AGAAACACTATGTAAAAAACTGTTCAATTTGCCAAGAACATGCAAATAGGCAGTGCAGAGAACCTCTCATACCATCAGACATACCATTGAGCCCTTGGAGCATTATAGGAACTGATATCTTCTCAATCGACAATAATGACTATCTTATTATTGCTGATTACCACAGCAAATTTCCCATCATTGAGAAACTTCCACAACCCTCACCATCAGCTGTTATTGCAGACATTACAAAGAAGTATTGCAGCATGTTTGGCATCCCAGATGAAATTAGATCAGACAACGGTCCACATTTCTCAGGTCAAGCATACAGAAACTTCACTAAGGACTGGAAGATCAAACACACAACATCATCACCTAGATACCCTAAATCTAATGGTTTCATTGAGAGACAGATACAAACTATCAAGTCAATCATGAAGAAAACAAGAACAGAGGATGTACACCTAGCACTCTTGAGATGGAGAACAACACCGGTAGACAGTAAGATCGACAGTCCAGCAGAACTTATGTTTGATAGAAGTATTAAAGACCTTCTACCATCTAAGGTCCACTTCCGTCCACAACATAGAGACAGCACATATGATCAACTTCAGCATCGTCAGCAAGTTCAGAAATCCAACTATGACAAATGTGCTAAAGACCTACCACCATTACATCCTGGTCAGCATGTGACTACCTACAACCACGACAATGACACATGGTCAAAAGCAACAATCATTTCCAGAAACCCTGAACCCAGGAGCTATACCTTAAGACCAGACAGCAGCAACAACCTCCTGAGGCGAAACAGAGTGGACATTAGAGAAATCCCACAGAATACAACAGAGAAGAGAATTCCCTCCCACGCTTACAACAGGCAATGCAGTAACTCCAGACCTTGGTACCCCACAAAACCAACAAGCGCCAAGGCCGAAATCACAACCAACTCAAGCTAAACCAGGGACTTCCGCAGAACCACCAGCACTTTACACCACTCGTTCTGGCCGTACAGTGACACCTCCCAGCCGATACAGACAGTGACATATATATACTCACACTGAGCATTACACATACTTATCCTTTCTCACATGAAACATTTCGTTGGAAATGTTTGCACACATTTTTTTTTTTCAAAAAAGGGGGGATGTAATATAATACATTAATAATACGAACCACACATTGTAATAATATGCGAATCTTCACATGTACGAGATACTGTAAATAAACATGGCTACAAACTGAACATGCTTTTACTGAGTGCCTTCTAAAACATGTGTGTGCTTGTGTAGATGACGAGGTAATGCTTATATACATACATCATAACATTACACTGGTTACCTCTCCTTTGTTAGGAAAACTTGCACCACCGAAGACGTAGTGCTTAATGTTGAAGATTTGCTGTCTAAGAATGTTGGAGAGATCTTTTTCTTATTTCTGTTTTTATCTCTAAAATTTTGAAGATCGGAGTCTAAAATGTTGCTCTACTTGCTACTGGCACTGCTGTCTCTATCTCTCTGAATGATCGATCTCTCTCTCTCTCTCTCTCTGCTGCCCCTTTGATCAACGTGATCTTAGTTTTTATAATTCTACATTTTGTTAACGATTCTCACGCGCTGCTCTATCTGTTGATAGACATCCTATTTCATTAAATTCTTGCTGACTGTTATTGTATAATTTCAAGTGCGTATGAATGCTTCTAAATTTATTGTAGTTACTAGCATCAAACTTAGTTAAGGACCTTTCCTATATATTTTGAGAACCACTGCTGATGTAAACTTGTTCAGTCACTTAGTGCGACCTATCTATTAATCACTTTGACACATAGCGGGTTATAATGATCTGCTTGTACTGAAATAATCTCACTGCATACTTTTATTTAAAATGAAAACCTAAATGGTGCTAATAAATAAAAGGTAATAATTGTCGATCTATGTCATCTGCTAAATTATATAGTCTTCTTAAACATTAATAAAATCGCCTGTGCTTCTGACGCGGCTACAGTTGCACCGATAATTATCATTCGTGTAATAAATCACAACCAAACAGTGTGACAATATGCTCACAGGCAAAAAAGCTGCAGATGCATTATAGAACACTTCGCTAGTGCAAATCAAAATCAGTCTACTAAGCTATGAAGGTAAACTGATGGAGCGCATGATTAGCACCAGACTGATGTGGCCCCCGAAAAAAACATATTAACACCTCAACAAGCAGGATTCAGACAACATAGATCCACTGAAGATCAGATCACTTACATAGCTCATGAAACGAAGATGCCTTCCAAGAGAAAAAGCATGCGCTGGTGGTTTGGGTAGATTTGGAAAAAGTGTTTGATAAGTGTGGAAAGAGGTACTGAAAGTCAAGCTGCAAATAATTGGTGTGTGTGGGAGAAAGTACAAACGGATTGGTCACTACCTTGAAAATAGAACCGCCAAAGTGCAGCTACAAGGACAGACTAGTAAGAAGTTTATACTGGAGCAGGTGGTCCCCCAAGAGGGACTCCAGTCACCCACACTGTTCGTTGCATACATAAATGACGTGGCTACAGGACAATTCTCAAGTAACTTCAGAGCAGTCTTTCCTGAAAAACTGCAGCCGATGTTCTAATGCCAGAGGAAAGCACCAAGAGACAAGTTGTTTTCTTTACAGACGCACTGTCGGTAGTTGCAACGCTGAGGAGCCAGAATAATGCAGACCTGGATGACCTACGAGCAGTGCTCCACAAACTATGTCAACGATTGAAAAGGGTTTTGATACAGGGGATCCCATCTCATTGTACGTAGAATCCCCGGCAACGAAGAGGCTAACAGATTGGCAAAGGAAGGTGGAAAGCTACCTCAACCTGATACAAGCATAACTTTCGAAGAGGCAAAGAGTATTATCAGAACCAGATATAGAAACAAATGGGAAGCAGAGCATCTAGGACACACACAAAATGATGCATATTACCAGCTCAGCAGAAGAGAACAAATGATAATCTTCAGACTCCGAACGGGCCACAACAGATTGGGATATCATCTATTCAACAAGCTAAAGATAGAAACTATCGATGAGTGTAAATGTGGCAATGATAAAATGACTGCACAATATCTGCTGCAAAGATGCCCAACAATATGAGGAACATAGAAAGCACATATGGCCGTCAACCAGTACCACTTTCGGAAAAAAAAACTCTCTGGAAATGGAAATAACCTGAAGCTGACCACTGCATTCTTTGAAAATATTCAAGCAGACGTTGGCGAGTGTACGAAGAAGTAGAAGATTCGCGTATAATAATTTAGACGGTTATAAACGTTAGTATGATCAGTATACTCGTCCTGTTTTTAACCTTAATGAGACAAATTTCCGCCTCAGTATCTGTAATACAAAAAAGATAAACATATAAGGTATGCCACAACTGTACATAGCATGTAAAAGTACACGTTTCTTTACACGTGTTCAATTTGAAGACACGCTGTATGAAAATGTGTGAGTACAGTAAACACAAAAACAAAACACAGCATTTGTCTTAGCCGTCGGTGTTACTTCATTAGGTTCAGGGATCGAAACCTAAAGTCACGCTCCAATCTATCCACATGTAAATGAGTTCCCGACTCTGCTCGTGAGTTAGGGAAAGCAAAAGCAGCTAGGAAGGAAACTGGTTAACCCACCTCATAAAACTGGACCTAGTATTGTGACGTCTCTAATACTTCACTCCCCGGCATCATTAGCCGCCAAAGGACGGGACTACTTTTAATTTTTTTAAGAACGCTGATTTATTTTTAAAACAATGGGTTGTCTTTCCCTTGATGGGTTGAATCTAAAGCAGCAGTCCACTAAATTATGCCCTTTATTAGTGAGCTCCTCCTTTCCTACGTCACTCCACCACGATTTTTCGTTCTTGTATTTTAGTTGGTCCCGTTACTGATTTCCATTTTTTTGGGTTCATTTGGGCTCTGCTACGCCTGGTTTCACTTTATGTCCGTATTATAGCAGTAGCCGGATTGATAGTGGTTCATTGTTAGATAACGCTTTTACATCAGGCCATAATTTTGTTTTGTTGTATGTGATATTCTTGGCTGTGTTATTGCAGTTAGTTTTATCAGTTTCTTTCTATTGATGTGTATTTCTTGTTTATTACTTGATTTAATCATTTTCATAACTGTTCAGCTCCATGTGGAGCAGATATATTCAACAAATTCACGCCAAGCCTTTATGTTTTGTGCCATCTGTTCAATGTCTTTTTATCCCCTTCATGCCCATTTCTTTTCTGCAATCTGAATATCCTGTTTTTTGTCATGCACTACATCTCTTATGCTGGAGATTCCAAAACAGGATCTGTCTAATAAAGCTGTCAGATGTTTTTCCAATATTTGTAATCAAACCAGAATAATTCTGCCCAGGCACTGACATTATCCCTCTGTAATTTGTGCGGTGTTGCAAGTCTCTCATCTTTTGCAACTCAACTAGATATCCTTCCTGCCAGGCTGCAGGTATGTTTTCTCTGTACCAGAGAGAGAAGAAATTACCTTGTAATGTGTATAACATCTCTGTAGAGGTGTTAATGTATGCGCTGATGGCATTTGTTGGAATGCCATAGGCTCTGAAGGGTAGCCCTGAAACTATGTCTTTCTAGCATATTGTGCATTGCAAAATTAACTCTAATACCATTTTAATTTATTTTTCAACAACTCACAAGGAGGACTTTGATACAACTCAGTGATGAACTGAAGGACGTTTGGTTATTCACTCACATGTAGGACTTTGATACCGAGATCTTTCAAGGCCCGCATCGGGCTCATCAGTCACCTTCATACCCATGGAGTAATCTAACATATTCCTAATAATTGGATGAACAGAGTGGTCTTCATCACCCGTGATGGACGAACAACAGGACTTTGATACAACACAGTGAAGGTCTGAAGAAAGCCGGGTCACTGACTCACAAGTAGGACTGACATAACATAGTAAAGATCTGAAGTAAGCCGGGTCACACAGATTAACGTTTACCCAGTACATACAGATGTGACATGTGGGACATATTGAATGAAAAAAAAACTGAAATAAAAACTGCTAATTTTCAAAGAGATGAGAATTAGGTGTGCAGGCCCATTTTACATTTTGCTTCTTACTCTTATCTTTTATACTGTTTCCAACCATTCTCACATGCATTTTAAGCGCTAATTTTAAGTAATGAAACATAAAGGTAACATAACAGTATACTCACATTTAATGTATTCAATCACAATAAAGAAATATCCAAATATGTTGAAAAAAAACAAAACAAGAAACACCATTATCAAAACTTACATAACAATATGTTGATAATGGTTTGGAAATACATAATTAGATTAGGGGAGCACATAATCAGTATTTTAAAAGTATTATATATATTTTTCAAAAGGACAAGGTAAACAGGAAAAGAAGCAGAGTGAATCGCCTAAGACAGAAATGTAATGTGAGATCTGACACTGAAGGCTTGCGCACTGCAGAAAGCTGAAAAGCAAAGAAAAAAGAACTGTTCGTCACAGCCATACCAGTTTTATTATCATGTACTACTCCAACTTTAAGGAACCTAAATTAGTCATCGTGCCCTTTCAGCCATTAAAATAAAAATGGAAAAACCAGGAAATATCCCCTTTATTTTGACTTACCAGTGGGAATTCCATCTGAGTAAACAAGTCCCTAGTGGCGCAAATACAATTCTGAAAGTCTCATCTGCATAGTCTGTACTTTCAGGACATTGTGATAGGCGTTGATGGTTAGTTTATATTTATTGATAGATGTGGATGTGTTGTTTTTATTTTATGGTTCTTGTAGATGTGTTGTTTGTATTTAGAGGCACATAAGAAAAAAACTGCAAATGGGCTGATCACCTGTTTGCTAGTCACTTTGATTACGGAAACAACGGCAAATGGATTAATTTGTTGTTGCCCTAAAGACGCCACTAGGCGTGATGGGAAACAATGGCAAAGGAATCAATTTGCTGTTGCCCTTAAGACGCCACTAGGCGTGCTGGCCACTGACTGCTTTGACGGTTGGTGGCTAAGGATGGAAGAAGAAGAAGAAGAAGAAAAAAACTGTTGACAGGTGCCTCATGCAGAGACAGAGAAAAAAACCAAATAACAAATTAATGAAGCTTAAAACAGATTAGCTACCGTAATAAGAAATACGGTTAAATGAAAGACACAGTATCTTAGGCAAAATAGAAACTACAGTTCCTCCACTCTTCTTTCATGAAATTTAGAATGGAGAGAAGATGAAAAAGAATACAAAATGTAACAGACATGAAAGTATGCAGTCTGAAAAAATCGCAAAGTTCAGTAACCAGTCTGTGGGGAGATAGATGCATGATTAATCTCAAAACCGAGAAAGCTTGCATCCCTGCAATTACTACTGAAAATTTCAAAATGGTAACAAGTTAATCAAGTCATGCCAAAACTATATGGCGATATTTATAACAATAACGTACACATTCAATTATGTAAAATACTGAATGCAGAAGTGCATATTTATTAATACAGAAAATTTGCACATACACAGCATAGATGGAAACCTCTCTAGAGTGAAAGGCAATTTAACTGGAAACTAACCATCAGAACAAGTAAAGGAAAAAAAATGTCCAGGAACAGTGTTACTGTTATTACAAAACACTAAAAAGCAGAAAATACATTTTCCATACATTCTACTGTGTAGAATAAAAGTGGGTGGCCAGTTGTCGTTCATCAGCAATTTGACATGTCTTTTACAAAAAATATAAATTTGTGAATGATATGAGCAATTCATTATCATTACACTTAAGCTTCCCAAGGAGTATAGGCCTTCAGCAATCGTATGCCAAGTCCTTCTGCCAAGCACCATCAGTTCAAGGGCTTTCCATGTCTTCATCATTTTCATTTCTGTCTTCAGTTCTCTTCTCAATGTGTTTTATTTTTAGTCTACTTCTGCTTCTCTTGCACTAAGTATTTCAGAACAAGAGCTGTCTGGTAATGCAAGCAACAGATTTCTTCAATGCCTCCTATATATCTCCAGCATCTTATAAAAAGCAGAGCTTGTAGCAAATTTGTTCAAACAATTTCAAGGGATTTTAAAAGCTTTCTCACGTCTACAAATGACTTTCAAGGATACCAGATTTTGAAATACAGCCCACTATTACAAGAAGAAGAAAAAAAAAAGAAAATTGATACCGTACTCTAAACATTTAATACAGTATTACAATTATACAGACAACTGAAATAAAATAACAAAATACTCCATCACATGGCATATCTTATCTTCTTCTTTGGTCCTTGGTCGCTAACTGGCAAAGCAATCAGCGACCATCACGCCTAGTGGTGCTTTGTAGGTCAGCAACAAACTGTCTCCACTTTGCTCGGCCAACAGCCATCCTTCGTGTGGTGCCCCAGATTTGGTTCATGGTTAGCATCTCCGTCTCCACTGAAGGGTGACAATGTTAAATTTACATAATACACAAACATTCTTTATTCTTTCAAAAGTCATGCCTGTTCAGCTCCAACAGTTTTCATAAATTTGTTTGTCAACAACTTTACTCTTAGAGTGCGCAAAATTAAGTCTGTGAATTAGCCCAAGCTCACCAAATCTTTTTTTATTAGTTTTTAACTTCACTGTTTGTAATGTTCAGGTTTGCGGGCGATATCCAATTTTTATAACTGAGCAATTCTAACCATTTTTTTTAAAACTGGCAATACGGCATGATTTCCAAATGCAAATCTTCCTACGCGTTAGTTAGCCACTTGCGTAGATCTATCCTTTTCTCGCACTGAGTATGAATAGATGCGCACTGATCGTAAAATTGAGCGTTCAAATCTTTTATGAAAATGCAGGGAAATATATTTAGCATGAAAAATCTACAGTAACCGACAATGCCTCAAGAAAAATGCCAATAAGCAAAAAAGTTCATGCACCCGACTTTCGCTTCGTTTTTTCCAGGTTCCGCTGCGGTAAATTCAAGGTTTTTAATTTTTTTAATCCCTGTTCAAAGCATTAAGTCTGAGAAACAAAACAACTTGCGAAAACATGCAGATATCACTACATTGGGCCGAAGGGCGAGAGCCCAAGCATCGCTGGATCAATAACAACAACAACATAGTTCCAGCTTATTCAAGACAGCTACGACCCGTGGCATTTCTTACAATTTCTCTGGAAACCGACAACCATCTCGATTTCCAAGTGCAAATCGGTATACCTGCAAATCTTCTTACGTTTTAGTTTCGTAGATCTGACTATTTGTAGCCGATCACAAATTTGGTGTTGAAATCGATATCGAAAGCTTCCAAAAACACAGGGAAAGTAGATTTTGTATGAAACTACGGTTACCGATAGCGCATTATGAAAAAAAAAAAAAATTGACACCAATAACCACAACTGTCATACACACAAAATTTTGCTTCATTTTTTTTTTTCAGGTCAGATGCTGTAAGTTCAAGGTTTTTAGCCTTTTCCCCCTATTTGGCTAGGCTTTTTTAAGGACTTGAATTCTTTCCTAATAGTTCCAAGCTTTTCAAGGATGCTGCGAACCCTAGGTAGTCCCATAGCAGATACTGCCGTAGGGGTGTGAATTCTTAGAGATTTCAATATACTAGGTTCAGCTCCGACAGGTGGGATGACTAGTTTCCTTCCTCGTGCCTTCACATTCCCTAACTCTGAGTAAAGTCAAGTATCCATTTACAGCTGAGTATACTGCAGCGTGATGCCACCATGTTTTGAACTTGGTATCTTTGCTGCAACAGACCAGTGCTCTAACCACTCTGCCAATTGGACTCTCTATGATGAATTACTCATTAATAATAATTGGTCATTCACCTGTATTCTATGCAAGAGAATGTATGGACCATTGATTTTCTGCTGTTTAGTGCATTTGGTAACAATGATAATTATTGAATATGAATTGTCTCAAACTGCTGTCACATCCATAGAGTGAAATTCATCTTTGAATAAAATATACAATATTATGTTTAAACATCTCATGTACAGCTCACAAGAAAGACAGTCATTACTAGAGCTGTGTTTATTACAAAAGAACCGCTGAATAAGTTGTTTGTTTGCGAAACATTTTGATTTAATCGGCACTTCACAATCCAATACCCACCCCTTCAAATGCAAAACATAATCTTTATTCGCAGTTCATTATTTTCCCTTTGCAGGCTTTTGAATGTCTCAACCAGTTCCTCCAGGGAAAAAAAACAACAAAAAATAAAAGGTTGGAGAAAGTGAAGGAAGGCTTGGGGGGGGGGGGGGGGGGGGGGGGGGGGGAAAAAAGAGAAAGAAAATTAAAAATGTGTAGATCAATTTTCCTTCCAAGTTGTGCTTGTGTGTGAGCACACACAGGTTATGAAATCAGTGCACATAAGAAACTGAACTGCACATAAAAAATTAAATCCAAAACAAAAATGGTGGTAATAAAACAAATTTTTTCTTCCATTTAAAATACACACACTTAATTTAGTGCTACAAGTTTTTGTCACAGGAGAAAAAAAATTGCACAACTTGAAATTTTTGAGCAGAATCATTTATATCGTGATCATTATTCTCAGCACACACATAACATTTAAAGCTTTGTCATTAAAATTTCATAATCATAAATTCAAATACAACATGCACACTGTATAATTATTAATGCACACATTTGACTAATATACTGATTAACAAGATAAACGTCTGTCTCTTAAATTGTTTACCAGAGCCATTGTTCTTTGACTGTCGTAATACACAGCTGAACTAGGTCATAGCATCAATCAGGCCACATGAATGTCCTTACACCAGTGACACAGCTGACTGCCAGATGTCGGAACAAGTACTATACAATTTGGTGATGTACCTGGCTTGTCATTTGCATCTAACACAGTGATCTCTCAACAAATGACCAAGACAGGTTTCATGACAAAACTATAATCTAACGCTGGGGGGTCTCTTATGAGACAAAGAATGAATAGAACAACTGCTGCCACAGGCAAGGTGACTAATATGAGGTTGTGAATGGGGATGGCAACCTCATCATGTCAAACAAACTGTTACAGGAACTATCACTGAAAGAGCATGTTAATCCATTGAGCAGGCTTCCTGCAAAGGGGGGGGGGGGGGCAGCTGCAGGGAAAGGGGGGGGGCCTCCTTGCTCCATAGGGAGCGAAAAGGAAACTGACTAAAAAAAAAAATTAATGCTAATACAATACTTGCGGTAACATTGGAATGAAGTTCGCCGAACACTCGGCACAGAATATGGGTATTTTAGAGTTATGTCCCTTTACAATTTCCTGTACCGGGCATTTACAACTGTACTGTAACCCTCGGCTTGGAATCGTCACATCAACCAGAGGATTCAATAAAGTTAAAACGCTTTGGCTACGCATATTGACATCTGGGGCAGAAACATTTTGTGTACGCCATCAGCATCAAGCTTTAACACATTAACTACCGCAAGCCGCTGTCAGCGGCTCACAAAATAATCACATTTGGACCGCAAGCCGCTCAGAGTGCCAATCTAATTTTAGTAATAAAACTAATGAAAACGTGTTTCAACAATTGACTGATACATCTAGCAACGAGGACAAGAGTGAAAACGGTGTGCACATTGATTGAAATTGTGATTTTGATAGAGATGGGGTGCAAGCAGTTATAATTGTGAAAATATTGCAAGTCCTCGGCCATCGAAGGGCCATTAAATAGCAACAACCTCTATTAGAGTTACAACCGGTGTTTATTGTAATAGTACATTCATTTATCTTTAAAATGACGTGTAATTCATAAAAATCTGTAAACAATTACGAAAACTACAGCTTACTTTGTGCAAACACCTACAGGATGAAAATGGGAAAAAAATTTAATTCGGCCACAGTGTGTTTTTCAATTCGGTAGTTAATGTGTTAAAACAAATTTTTTTTTTCTCCAAATTTTGTTTTTGCACCCAAAATAGTATGACACTTCATGATTATAATCGATACTAGTACACTACAATACATGTCCAGGAAACTCTTCTAAAGGCTGGAAGGGAAATACTGTAACTGCAAGTGAATATTCTGTGCTGAGCGTTCAGCGAACGTCATTCCGATATTAACATACTTGCTCAGTACTAAACCATATACAATTTAATTGGACACTGAATGTTTTTCACATTAAAAATGTACTTTATACAATAGATAAGGTATCTGTAGTTCTCAGATTGCTCTGATTGGCTGAATGGGATAATGAGATGGCTTACACGTGCTCATTCCTTGGCCAAAAAGATAACTGAAGACTTATTTATTGTTGGGAGCCGCGGTAGCATAGTGGTTAGTGCACTGGCTTCCTAGCGCAGTGGTCTATGGTTCGATCCCCAGATGAGGCGGAAAATTTTTAGGCCACAAACGGCTCCTGGGTCGACCCAGCCCCAAATGGGTACCAGAGCTACTCTGGGAAGGTTAAGGCGGCCGGCGTGATGCCGACCACATCACCCCTCGTGTGCCGACGGTCAAGATAATATGGGCCTAACACCATATTCCCAATATGCCTCAATAGGCGTGTAACGGGTTCCTTTCTCCTTTACCCTTCTTATTTATTGTTCTGACATTATCAATCAAATGCATGAGTCCAATAAGAAGCTTATAGTAAACATGTTATGGTCAATAAAGGACACTATTAAGTGAGAGACCACTGCATGCCCAAAAGTATCCTGCTTCTGTTATTACCTCAGTATAAGATCATCACAAACATACAGAAAAATAAGATAAAGGTAGTCCCATAGCAGATACTGCTGTAGAGAAGAAATGTGAGAGACTTCACAATACTAGGTCCAGCTTTATGAGGTGGGGCAACCAGTTCTCTATCTCGCTGCCTTTGCCTTCCCAAATTCACAAGCAGGTATCTATTTGCCCATTGTCTGCTTCGAGAGTTGTTTTGTTTCAGCAGTTCTATCATCCACATATGCACGCAATAATTATATCCCTTTTAATTTCTTACGGAGCAACCACTGGAAATGGTCCCATTCCATGATGCCTGCACCAAATCATTAATGTGCTCTTGTAAGTGCCATTTTCTGCAGCAATTTGTTTTACATAAGGAAGTTGCCAGGTCCATGCAGTACCTTAGGACATGCCTGAGGGAGTAGCAGTCCTGTTATTGCTTCACCTCCTCACAGGCCAACTGGAACTACACATGGTATGCCCACATGTTTGTTTGCAGGCATGTGTGTTATATCACTGCTTTTACACACTTACATATTAGGTAGTCCCATTGCAAATACTGATGTACAGGAGTGAAGAGTTAGAGACTGCATTTTACCAGATCCAGCTTCAGGAGGTGGGAGGACCAGTTCCCTTCTTCACTGCCTTTGCCTTCCCTAATTAAAGAACCGTCATGTACTCATTTACTGCTGTGTAGAGTGGTGTGATGCTACTAGGTTTCGATCCCAGAACCCGGTAAATCTGACAAAAGTGGCAAGCATTCTAACTGCTTAGTCAATCAGGCGCTCACTTATATATTACTTACCAGTGAGGTTATCAAATAGTCATGAACATAGTGAACTTGAGATTGTCAAGTAGTCAGGAACACACTAGTGAACTTGAGATTTTCAAGCAGTCAGGGACACACTAGAGGACTTGAGGTTTTCAAGTAGTCAGGAACGCGCTAGAGGACTTGAGGTTTTCAAGTAGTCAGGAACACACTAGAGGACTTGAGGTTTTCAAGTAGTCAGGAACACACTAGTGAACTAGAGATTTTCAAGTAGCCATGAAAAGGACCACTGCATCCTTCTGCTTCAGCCTGAGGACATTTCTCTCATCAAACAATGAAATGGCAAGGGCAAATAGTGTTGGTGAAAGAATATATCTTTGTGTCATGCCAGTTTGTACATACACCTTCATAATATAGTTCTTAACATAAACATATGAAATGCAAAAATAAATCCAGTAGAAAGTTAAAAAAAAATACGTAGCTCTCAAGTTAAGGCAAATATCGGTGGGCTGAAAATGTGTCATCTATACAGAAAGGTAAATACTTCTTGTTATCTTCACTGCCAGAATTCGTCTTTGCTTAACTAACTGTACAATGTTACCCACTTTTAAAGCACACTTGGTAGAAGAGTGACAGGAAGCAAGAAAATGGCAACAGACGGAAGAACCATTGTAAAATCTTATATAAAGTATGAAATTTGATATAGCACATCTATAACGATTCAAATCCAACAAACACTATTTAAATATAGTGAAAATAAATACTGATTTATCTTGTACATTCAAGACCCTTATATGAAGGACTTATCTCAATGGATAACATTCTTTTGTTTTATAGCTATTAATTAAGAGATGTAAAAAAAATGTCAAGAATATAAAAAATTCATGCTAATATGAAGGGTCATAAATGCCACTGACTTGTGACAGTAAAGCATGGAATGTGGCAGATTAACAAAAAATACATATAAATCTTTCCATTTCTTCAGCATGACATACTACAAGATAAATACTATGGCTTTACTAAAAACTTACTACATGAGATTAATACTTCATTTCAACTAAGCACATTTTTTCAAAACTATTCTTAGTAGATTTTGAACATTACCAGGTGCTAACACTCAACATTTCTTGTTGTATCTCAGTATATATTGTGTATTTTTTAACAGGATCTCATATTATGTAATAAAAGACAGTAATTAAAGTGCCTGCTATATAAATTAATACTTTTCTACGATAAAGCAAACATTTTAACAGATAAGGAGAATTATAATAAATAGCCACAGTAAAAAAAATGAAACAAAGAAGTACATTGCAATACACTGCCATGGATAGTGCTCCACTCACAGCAATAACCTTTCAAAAGACTTTCATGAATATCTGTGAACATTATCTAGTAAGAGAATCCAAGTTTTTATTGCAACATAAAAGATCCAATAACTTTAAAGTTTGCTACAGGCATAGTTATATAGAAAGAAGAAGGCATTTTTAAGAAGCTTCATCTAATCCATTCTGTGCTGATGCCAGAACACTCCCTCCTCTCAAAAAATAAAATGTCTCAGGCTTCCCCAATACTATTTCTCTGCCTGCCCATGTAAAAGATTTTTTAGTATTAGAACATCAGTTTATAACACTGCTTAATGGACATGAAGTAAAAACATCCCAGTCACAAATGAAAATCTCTGTTAAAGAGTTCTACAATACAAAACACATAAAATAAGCAGATGACAGTTTATTAGTGGTATCAATCACAAACTGAAAAAGCAAACAGAGAAAAAATAACAGACTTCATCATATATGAACGTCCAGTTGGAAATCAAAGAAAAGACTCAAAATTACATAGATCAATGATCTTTTGGCCAAACAGTTAACGTTCATGGCGATTACTGGAAAAACTAAAACAACAGACAATTCATACAACATGGACAGATATTTCCATCAAACATCAAATATAAAAAATGAATTTGCTAACACAAACAACAAATAATGCGCATGTCAATTATCACAGCTCATCTTTCTGCTCCACATCAGGTTCTGTGGTGACATCTTCTTCTTTCAATGTGCTTTCATGGTGTTCCTCAATAACAGGCTCTGTAGTACCAACATCTCCTTTCAACTTCTTTTTGTCTGAAAATAAGACATTCAACACAAACTGTTGAGCCAGAAACACTACTTTCAATATTTAACATTATATAAACTAAAGAAGCATATAAATATTAAATGTTATTATGAGAAAAAATTGCATGGAGGCATATCTGGAGTCATCCTTATATGACCACCAACTAAGCACAATGCTATAGTATACAGATGTGGAAGTGAATCTCTGTATGTGTGGCTAATTACACCTTCATTGACTCTTGTAATCATCCACACACATCCCTGTGGTGAAACATGTTGAAGCACCCAGCAATGCACACAAAGCTTGAGCACCAGACGTAACTCTGGATTTTACCTTGTTGGTTGCATGCAGGAGATCTCACTATGGATTCATGATAGGCTGGGGGAGCTGAGAAGTGGCTTGGTGTAGGACGTGACAATTCCTTGGGAGAGCCCAGAACCAGAGCACAGTATTGTAGCTCTGTATATTTGGAGAGAGCCCTTGGATGGTGGGGAATGCACAGTATGCCAAGTGCTTCTTTCTCCTCGCTTGGGACCAGATGTGATGATCCTGTAAATGCAAGCCAAGCTGGAGAAACTGGAGCTCATAACTTTCATTTCACCACGTTTCGGTATGGCAGAAAAGCCACAGGACAAGCTGAGCTTTTCGCTCCTTTGCAGCATACCAAGTTGAAAACTCCTTGGTATTATCTACACTATAGATCTAGGCTTTTCTGCCATTCTGAAACGTGCTTAGTTGAAGTCATGAGCTCCAGTTTCTCCAGCTTGGCTTGCATTTAAAGGAGTAAGAATTGCATTTTGATTCTTTAAAACCTATTGTCTACGGGAGCCCACTTTCCTCACAGGACATGGGAAAGTAACCAATTTCAAAAGGGGATTAGTTCATAACCTGTATGCCTGCTCGATGGGGTAACAACAGACCACCAATTAACCATGTAACTGAAGCGACAGTCTGGGTATGCTGGCTTAAGGAATTAACTTGTGTAATGCACTGGACATTTCCCATGGGAAGAAACAAGTTATTTGTTTAAAGCCGGTCTAGTAATGGACCAGAAAAGAAGATCTGAGACACGCCAGCAGAACTAAAATAAATATGCAAAGGGAAACAACTATGGAGGAGTATAGACAGTCCAGCAAGATCAAAGACAAACAGATAAGTACCTCCCGCAATAGCTGAAGGCAGTGATGAAGCAACATCAGTCGTTAAAAACCATGAAAAGACAGTCATTTGCCATTGCTAGAATAGCAGTCAGCCAGCAGACTTGATCTAAACGTATGCTATACTTCAAGGGGAAGGATTTATTGGACAAAGTGAGTTCCAGCAGTTGTTTGGAATAGCGCTAGTGTTTCAGTAATTCGGTATACAGAATCAAGGTTAGCGTAGCATACTTGTAAATTAATAATATACATCCCTTTTAGTTTCATTAAATCATATATTTTAACATTACCAGGAGCACTGTAAATACCATTCATTTTTATCACACCATGAATGCTTATACCACCACATAAACGTTGCAATAAACACAACGAGGATATTGATTATACTTATAGGATAGCAAACACAAGCTACAACATACATGAAAACACATAGACACCACATTCATAGGTTACATTATCTGAGTACTTATGGGGCAGTCATTATTTTATTCATCCCAGTGGTAAAGACAACTAAATTGGGGAGCTCTTGATAACTTCACCAGTAACACGTCCAATTACCAACACTGGCGTATTAATATAAAGTATAGAATATCTACATGCATACGACACGTAAACCACTACTGCAGCCTGCCCAACAAAGGCATGCAAACTGTTAGTGAAAATCGGAAGTTACCAGACGTAAACAGAGCGATTACAGTAAACGAATAGCCAACTCCACCAAAACATCCAAGAGCAAACCACCACGATACGCTGGAAGCTGACCATAGCACGAAGATTCCAACAGCTTTGGCCTAATAACGATGCATCATCGCTCAAAGATATTCTCTTCGACTCGTGCAGGACAGTCGCCCAACACTACAACAAAGCCTTTTGTTGTCCTGCTATCAGCATTGTAGTGTGTTATAGAATAGCCATTTTTCCAGTAAGCAGTAAGAGCTATTCTGGAGAGAACGCTCAAATGTAATTTTCAGTGATACCTAGTGTATTCTGACAAGATCAAGCCAACGAAGTAGAAACTTCAGAAGTCACCCTAGTATACAGTGACTCTAGAAAATAGGCGGATCCAGTGGAGTCACTTAAGTCCATCCAGTTGACAGGTCACTTAACTAGTATTAGATATCAGTAATCTTGATCTCGAATTTTACAGCCCATTGTAGGATTAAATTTGGTTTGTGAATATTTATGCCTATATTCCATAATGTTTCCAGGTATAGCACATGTACATATATGGTTTTTTGTGTATATAGTTTTAAAGACAATAAATCTTGTATGTTCGTTTTCAAGATAACAAGTTATCACATCAATAGCAAGGGAACAAAAGAGTGAGAGAGATGTAAGGTTACATTTCTTTAGCTTCTTCTCATTGTGTGTAAAGGGGATGGGATGGGGTTCGTGAGCTATATGAGAGGGGAGATAGCTGAATAGAGATAATAATGTCACGAGGAACTTGAATCACTGGAACCATCTTCTGGGAATATATCCCAACTTCCAAATTCGCCTTCCTTCATCTCGATCTGGTTGCAAAATACCTCTGAGCCACTACTGTCTTCTAAGCAACCAGGACTAACCCTCCATGGTTAATCCCCAGATTAACCCTGTTACAATGAGCATATGCATCTTTTTATGTAGGTTTTGTGCAAGTGGTTGCTCCTTGCTCCCTAAGGAGTGAAAAGAGAAAAGAAAGAAAGAAGCGGTCCATATCGTAAAGCATTACATTTTTATTTTTAATAATGTCATGCAATGTTCGAGGGGCGTTCAGAAAGTAATGCACCACATCGTTTTTCTCAGCTAATAATGAAGATAAAAGCATGAAATTTTGCACACTTCAAATATGGCATGTGCCTATTGTGTGCACCAAATTGCACCGCAGCTGGCCAAATAATACGGCTGCCCTAAACCGTTGAAATGGAGCGTGTTAGCAACTTGCATTATAAGCAGCGAATTGTGATAGAATTTCTCGTTGCAGAGAAGGAAACTGTTGTGAACATTCACAAGCATCTATGTGATGTGTATGGAAGTTTCTCAGTCGATAGGAGTACAGTCAGTTGCTGGGTTCAGAGAATCAAAGAATCAGGAAGTGGAGATAAGGAGCTGCTTGATCGGCTGCGCTGTCGACGTCCTGCCACAACCACCAACGCAGAAATGCGCTGAGGGCATTATTGTTACTGATAGGCGAATCACTACTCAACCTAAGATCGTTACAGGTGACGAAACCTGGGAACATCATTTTGAACCTGAGACAAAAAGACAGTCAATGGAGTGGCATCATCCGCAATCACCAAGAAGAAAGAAATTCAAGACAATTCCTTCAGCTGGAAAGGTCATGATCACTGTTTTTTGGGACATTGCAGGTGTGATTCTTGTGGACGTTATGCCAAGAGGAGAGACAATCAATTCGCAAGCTTACATTAAGACACTGAAAAAACTCAATCAACGTTTTCGCAGAGTTCGGCCGCACAAGAATCCAGCAGACCTGCTTCTCCTTCACGACAATGCGCGACCTCACACAAGTCTGGCAACACAGGAAGCAATCACCAAATTGGGTTGGACTGTACTACCCCATCCACCCTATAGTCCCGATTTGGCACCCTCTGATTTTCATCTATTTGGTCCACTTAAAGATGCACTCCATGGGACAAGGTTTGAAGATGATGAAGGAGTGATTCATGCAGCGAAGAAATGGCTACATGATCAAACAAAATCTGGTACGGGCTAGGAATACATGCACTTGTTTCGCGCTGGCATAAAGCCGTACAAGTTGATGGGGATTATGTTGAATAATACCGATGTTTACATGACATATCCATGTATATTGTGTATAAATTTCATGCTTTTTGAATAAACAGCTCCTGAGAAAAACGATGTGGTGCATTACTTTCTGAACGCCCCTCGTATTTTCTGTAATGAAAAATTCTGCAATTACCTTTTCCTTTTTTTTAAAACTGTTAAAAAATGCATTTAAAAAAGTTAATAATTTACACTGAAAGTCATATTTTTTTTTAGTTTATGAGCTAGTATCAACATTCTTTTCTTTATGCAGTGACCTTCCTTTTCAATAGTGCCATCACCAGTATTGCAGTCCCACAGTTGTAACTTGACTTCTTTAGGTTTGAATGAAAGAAACTTCTAGTTAAGAGAGTTTAAGCTGGAACAGATCAAGTAGCTTGATATATCTGAAAATTCAGGTTATTACAGCTTGACATAACCTGATTATTTTAAAATACAAAGGCATAAAATGAGTTTACTGTGACAATAACGCAGTGCTTCAAGTTAATCAACTTGAGTAAGATTGAGAGGGACCGAAGACTCAGTAAACGATATGAATGCAGTCAGCGACTCATAACTTGACTGCTTGCGTTAGGGTCAGCAAACCAGAGCTGACCAAGACTCTACTCCACCTCCAAGTGGTGATCCTGGAAACAGGCAGCATCACTGCAGTCTGGCCGAGAGAGTAGCGATCAAAGGGGGAAGGCAAACCCGGTCCCAAAAATGCCATGCTGAAAATGGAAGTGTCGGGCCGAAAGGCGCAAATATCACAGCTTCGCTGTAAATGGCGAAACAACGTAACCAACATCCTTTTCAGGACGAATGCAGAAGAAGTCAGAATGAGTTATATTTACTGCATTGTACAAAACATGAAATCATACATTACCTTTCTTTGCTTTTTTTGTTTTTTTCTGATCAGAAACATCTTTTTCTTCGTCTTTCTTCTCCTTTTCTGCATTCCATTTCTCTGACAGACATTCTGAAAAACAAAGACTTACTTAATGAAACAAATAATCTCACCATACGATTTGTTAATCATAAATAAATTTAAACAAAATGCATTTATGGAGAAACTTAAAAAAAGAAAATTAATAAATAAAAGCAATACATTTTCAAGCACAAGCAAAATAATCTAAGTGATATGGTTTACATTAGCTACATGAAAACTAAGACAAACACATATAACATACAAGCAAAGTTGAAAACATGTATGCTAACGCTGCAAAAGATAACAACAACAAAGCAAAATACTGTACATCCTTGAGTATAAGTCGATCTGATGATAAGTCAACCCCTAGTCTTTAGGACTTAAACGGTCCAAAAGGAAAGACCTGATGATAAGTCGAATGAGTTTTTCGTCGACTCCGAATTCCTGCATCGCAATGGAATTTCTGAAAATTTTTTTTACTTTATGCTTAGCCCTTTCCTGTTTAAAACGCTAGAAATCACTCCATTAGTTTATAAAATGCATGTGAGAATAAATGAATTCAGTATAAAAGACGAGAGAAAGGAAGGGCAGAATGTCAGACGGGCTGACGTGTACAATTCTCAAACCTTTTAAAATAAAGTGTTCGTTCACCCGGAAAGTCTGATTACTGTTGTCAGTCATTGCTAAGCAGCAACGAGATCTCCGTATTTATCAAGACCTGAGTAATAAGTAGATTTCCGGTAGATCTACATAAAAATGCTTCAATTTTTCATAATTTTTTTATAGAGGCGATCAATATTATGATATTTCATGATTTTTTTTTTTTTAAAGCCAAGGCTTTCCAGGTGGTCGAATATTTTCTTTAGGATCTTCTTCTTCTTCTTCTTCGTTCGCCCTGAAAAGGACGGTGGTTGCGTTGTGTCTGTTTCCAACGTAGCTGTGATATCTGCACCTTTCGGTCGACACATCCGACTTCTGCACGGCATTTTTTAGGACCGGGTTTGCCTTCCCATTGCGATCCGTACTCGCTCAGCCAGCCTGCACTGTTGCAGACTGTTTCCAGGACCACCACGTGGAGGTGGAGCACGGTCTGAGAAGTGACTTGTTATTTGAGAAGGATGCTAACGGTGCGGCCGAATCAGATGTGGATATTGAATAAGAGACTGATTTAGACTCTGGCATTGACGAAATTGAATCTAGTGAAAGAAGTAATGGTACTGCTGATAGATCACTGGTCAACAAGGCGTACTCCAGTTGAAATTTGTGATGTAATAGAGTTCAAACGTGTATTACTTAAGATATGTAGACAAAAACATTTAATGAAGCAGCAAGTTTATATCTGAAGGTTACCAGTGTGCTGCGGTAAGGGCCGGGGGGGGGGGGGGGGGGGGGGGGGGGGGGGCCGGTGGACACTGGTAACCAGATTTCATAAATCTTTTTTCTTTTGACTCGAATATGTCGAGGGGTAACTTTTTTAAGGGGGAAAAACACTGGTAACCAGATTTCATAAATCTTTTTTCTTTTGACTCGAATACAGTATACGTTTTTCTTTTCCATAAACGTTTTTGTTGCTTAAAGTTTTCATAACAGAAACAACACCACTCACCACGGTCATCCTTTTTGAGCATTCGCTCTACACATAAGAAATTGGTGAAGTCTTGGTTTTGATGGTTCCAGTACCAATCCTCTATATCCTCCTCATACGCCTCAACTATCTTGAAGCACTGAAAACATAATTAAAGATGTCTCTCATGTTCATATACAACAAACATATCACTTATATTTAAGAAAAACATCCATAAGTTAAGCTAACATACAGGGTGGGACTGATGTCAGAAGACTCAACATTTTTATTTTTAAATTTCTTTTTATTCACTACAACATATTATACCATTTTTATAAGTATTAAAGCTCTTTATACAATTTACGTTTTGAAGCATTCAAATAATTTGAAAAAATTACTTATTTGTAATCATGTAAAGATCTGGCTGAATGCCTAAATTTGAAAGTTAGCCAAATGGTGAACAAACAGATGATTTTTAGACATTAAGGCTTACATCATCATCACCATCCTTCAGCTCTACCAAGGAGGATAGGCCTTCAATAAACATAAGCCCAGTCTTCCTGTCCTGTGCCGTCTGCTGAAGATCCTTCCATGTCTTCCTTATCCATTTCATGTCTGTCACCAGTTCTCTTCTCCGTGTCTTCTATGGTCTCCGTCTACCTCTCTTACTCTGAGGATTCCAGAACAAGGACTAAGGCTCATATATCTGCACTTTCCCTTCTTTGCCTCTGCAGCTCTTCGTGAAGCATATGCTTTTAATCAGTTCTCCCTAAGCCTTGTTGCCTTGGGTAATCTGTTCTTCTTTCGTTCGCTTGTAATATTTTGTCTATATCTGCAATGTTGTTTCTTGTATAAACTTCACTGTCTTTTGTAGTTCATAGAGAGGTCCGTATAGTTTTGCTTCCAGTGTTGTTTCTCTGGGCCAGTGGGTTTGCCTCAATATATCATATTCGGGGCAATCTTGAAGTACGTGCTCCGCATCTGGGGTGTCTGTCCACATGTACCATGGCTGAATTGCCAATCTTGAATTTTGTATACATGTGGTTGCGGAGTCGGTTGTGTCCTGTTCTGAGGCGCAGAATGACAATTTTTTCTGATCTGTTCATAGCTTGGTAGTCATCCTGCGTTGGTGTTTGTAGCTTTCTGATTGATTTGATCATCTTTTTCTTCTGATGGTACGTAACTGGTACATCCGGTTGCTCGTCTGCAGCACCTTTTAGCCAGTCAGTCTGCTCTCTCGTTTCCTGGTATTCCACAATGAGACATATCAATTGCATGGCGACCCTGCACTGGTTGCACAGTTCAGAAAGTAGGGCTTGTATACCTGGCAATTTTCTGGACTGAAGCGCTTGGAGTGCTGATCTTGCATCTGTCAGGAATACCACAGGCTGTGGACCGAGATTGGTGTTCAACAGTTTCTCAGTTGCCTCCTTGATTGCCTGGATTTCTGCATCATAGTTGTTACAGAATTTCCCCGTTGGTACTCTGACCGTATCCCTAGTGTTGTTTGGGTATTCTATGTACACTCCTGCTCCTCCATTCTTGACTGCATTCTGTGCTGACCCATCCGTGTATACTTGGACCCAGAGGTCCTGTGGGTATTCATCATCCAGGAAACTGAGAGTGACTGTCCTACTGTTCTGTTCATCCGTGTCGAATATTCCTTTAACTTTTGTCTGGATGTGTATTGGTAGTCCAGGCTCTTCTCTCCAAGGGGTTTGTTCTGGCACAGACTTTAGGGGGCTGTCAACTTCAGGCAGATCTGAGGTTTGTCTACGAAATCGTTTGGCATGGTGGATGAAGCTGCTTCTTTTCAATCGCCCCATTGCCAGGTTTTGGAATCTGTCCTTCATTGGATGGCTTGGCATACAGAGAAACTTTTCTGCCTGTGTTAGCACTTTCGTGTCTCTGCGTTCTCGCAGTGCTTGTATCCTCCCCATTTTCTCCATCTTCACTATAGGCGTTGATTTCATTGCCCCCGTGATGACCCTAAGCACCTGGTTTTGCATCTTATCTAGCTCTTGTAATGAGGTGTTTGATGCTGGACACCACGCAGCTGACCCATATTCCAGGTGTGGTCGTATGCCCTGCTGGTAAACTTTACTAAGTATTTTCCCGCTGGCTCCCCATGTGGTTCCACTTAGTTTTCTCAGGATGGCTAACTTCCTCCTGGCCTTTGTTGCTACCTTGTTGATGTGCTGCTTCCATGTCAGCCTATCATCGAATGTAACTCTGAGATAGGTGAGTTGTTTATCTTCTCTCAGGAGCTCTTCATTTATCTTGATGACACCAGCTTTTTGTTTGGGAGAAAGGGTGAAGAGCATAGTGCTGCACTTGTCTGTGTTGATGCTGACACACCATCTATTTGCCCACGAGGTTAAGGCATCTATAGCTCTTTGTAGCAGTTTGGTGGTCACTGTTGCATGCTCATCTGTGCACCATATTACCAGGGGTAATCTGTTAAAATTCTTCCCATGTCTTCTTTATCTTCTTTATAGCTATCACCATTTCCCATTTCCATGTGTTTCTGGGTTTTCATAATTTCTTTTACCCTGGTGATTAAAGAGCAAGGACTGCCTTTTGATGCTAATAGATAATTTCTCCAATGTATGTCCCTATCTCTTCCTCACCTCTTGTTTCACTGACATCTGTCTGGTTGTTCCCACAAATTCCACACAGATTATCCTGTCATACCATTTTAAACCTATTCTGTGCACGTATCATTTCCGAATGACCAAATGACTTGATAATTAGCTGCTTGAAATACTTGCAAACAGGAAAGTTTCTTCAGAAAGTGGTACCTAGCCCCTGGCCCAACCCTCCTTTGTCGATTTTTATGAATATAATATAAGGCTACTTTTGTGCTATTCTTTAATCCGCTGTTCGGCTTACCTGTCTTTGCATTTCAGTAACTGAAGCTGATGGAGTATCCCACATTTCATAAGGGATGCCAAGTTCAACTTTCACGCCCTTGTGTCTGTTGAAAGTAAACCAATACCAAGGGGTTACATTTTGTCAAAATCTTAACTCAGTGAAGCAGACAAGTAAGCTGTGTAAGTGAAAGAAAACAGGACTAAGTCTAAAATGATTATTTGTATTAGGTTTACTTGCACATCACCATATTGTATGGGAAAAATATATGCTAATAACGTAACAAAATCCTGAACATCTGTCAAGAAAGTACTTATACTACATGAGCATGGAGTAAAGAATAGACACAATGAGAGAATGACAATAAGTTTTGAAACAGAATATAGCTCTTACTACAAACACATACACTAAATTATGTAAGGTGTCCATTGTCTGGCTTCTTCCCTTTTCAAAGCGTAGGCTGCCTTTCCTCTCAGCATGAACGTTATACTGCAGAATCTTATCACAAACGTGGGGGTCATTAATGACTTCAATAAGCCGCAGTTCTCTGAGAGACAAAATACAAAAGATAACTAGTAATATAAATTATGACATGAAAGTTGGAAAAGAATTTTTTAAAATTAAAAGAACTCAGTAACTGCCAATTGAAAAAAAAAAAACCATATTTGCACAGTTAACCACACTAATACAAATGCATGACAAGTAAGATGAATCAGAAGATTAATTTTTTTGTCACAGATCCTAAGAAATCTGAAAAATTAATTTTGTTTGATGATTATCTAAAAACAGCAGACACTCAATCAGTCTGCCACGTTACAGATTATAAATGAGCAGTATATGATAAATACAATAACAATTAAGTCTATTATAATCAGAGGTAAACTCCTGCAACGAGCAAGCATGACTGAACTTTCTGACATTAAATAAACACTGGCAAACTGTATCTAATTTTGTTCATCATAACTAAGTTAAATACTGACAGCAGGTCACTTTGAGTTGCGGCCACAATTATCAGTAACAACAGAAAAGTGACAAAGCTCAGCTAAAGTCTGCAGTCACCTACCGATAGATGGTTACAGCGCTTGCCTCTTGTAGCAAACTTATCTGGATTCAAAACCTGGTAGCGCCATACTCTGGTCTACTCAGCTGTAAATGTGTACCTACTCTGTTTTTGAGTTAGGGAAGGCAAAGGCAGCAAGGAAAGGAACTGGCTACATTGATGATGCTTTACCTAGTATAGTTAAGTCTCTAACACTTAACTCCCCTACAACTGTATCTGCTTTGGGACTACTGTAACCTTTTTTAGACAGGTAAGATCTTTCAATGAAATATGTTTTTATGGAAATTAATATACCAACTTGGCATTCAAATCCTTATAAACAATCACTGGGTTCTCATAAGAAATAAATTATGTAACAAGCAGAAAAGCTATTTCACTAAGAATAAAATATAGTCCAGTTTCTACTGTTCTGTTCATTTTATGGTATCAATATAATAAAATCAAAATTGTTAAGCAAATTTGTTTGTGCAACCATTTTGGTACAATCTGAGATTCAAAATGAACAGGGGAAAAAAAAAAAACTGGCATTAAAATTATCTTCTTTAATAACTGATAATAAAATTTGAAACAAAAATGTAATAGTATTTAAAAAAAAAAACTAATAAAAAGAATTTTTAAAAATTCAGTTCATTAAATATCTCACGATTTTCTGTATTCCTTTCTTTTCTTTTTCTGATCAAGTCCATAGCCAGTCTCCAAAACTTCATGTGTTTTGCCAGTTTCAGCCAGTCGTGTTTTCACTTCAGTTGTAAGGTACTTGCAAACTGGGATACAAAGAAGAATTTGTTATGTTGTTATTATGTTTAGGAGTCGCATTAGCATAGTGGTTAGTGCACTGGCTTCCTTGCTCAGTGGTCCATGGTTCGATCCCCAGATGAGGTGGGATTTTTTTAGGCCACAAATGGCTCCTGGGTCGACCCAGCCCCAATTGGGTACCAGAGCAACTTCTGGGAAGGTTAAGGCGGCCAGCGTGATGCTGACCACATCACCCCTAGTGTGCCGATGGTCAAGAAAATATGGGCAGAACACCATATTTCCAATATGCCTCAATAGGCGTGTAACGGGATCCTTTACCTTTTTTATTATGTTACAAATATACATCACTTATAAGAAAATGGTATAATGACAGTTTGAACAGATACAAAATGGTGTTTAGCTATTCTTTCATCCACCAAATTTCATATAAATGACACTTTTAAAACTACAGGGACACAGCATTGAGGTTAATGAAACCCAAGCTGGTTTAATGTCTTAGTTGCAATTCAAACAAAATCCACCATAAACTAACAATAAAATGTCAAAATGGATTCATTCACTGACTGCCATGCCAGCTAGCACTGGCAACCATGTCTTTCCCTTCCTACAGTCTCTCATGTCTTGAATCAGTTGTGTCTTCAATATTTTCCCACCTCTCTATCATCTTCTTGTCTTCTTAGAGTTGAATTTGGTTTGGTTTCAAGGACTACCTTCATTGCACATGGACAGCCCCATCAATGATCCGATCTCCTCCCTTAGATCACACAAGGAGGATCTCAGCATAGTGCACAAACTCGCAGTACCAGCGAGAATCCAAATGTGTGTATAGAGGAATCACACATTCTATAAATATTTTCATGGTGGCTAGGTTTCTAATTTATTAATTTTGCCACGGAAGCAGCCTTATGGCTTACTCTTTACAATTTCCAACTGCTGTGAGCAGCTTGCACATGGAACCTTCTATTTTTTTCGCCCGTATCTGAGAAGGCTAGGCATCCGATCTCACTACCCAGGAGACCAGGGTGGAGTATGACATAATTAAGATCGCTGGTTCTGAAAACAAAATTTCCATAAATTATATTCCCTCAACTGGGAATTGAACCCGGAACCTTTAGAATTTGAAGTGGATGCCATACCTCTTAGCCACTCCGACCCCCAAGAACTGAATTTACCAGAGGGTCCCCAGACTCTCCAGTTTTTCTTTTCTCATAACATTTCCAAAGAACTTTGACAGCCTGTGCCATGTCACGTTGATTAATTCAAGATTTTCTTATTTTTCTAAGAACCTTCTTCTTTGATTTTCTGACTGTCCAAGGTAATCGTTGCATCGTTACCAATGATAGTTTTTTGTTGTCAAGAATACATTGAATGTTGCAGAAAATCTGATTTTGTTTTTGCAATTCTTGCACTGATTTCAGTTAGGTGATGCTAGTGGTGATAACTGTGTCTTGTAAAAGCTGTAGGTCCCTTCTGTTCCTGCTATTAAAACTGTGTCATCTGCATATCTAATATTACTGGTATTACATCATCCCATTATTATACTTTTTACAGATGGTATGTCCTACCACTATTATAAATCTGACAGCAACTTAAAATAAATGATGTTTTCGTGGTACAAAGAGAAACGGTCAAGGGATACACACATTCTTGTCTTCGTTTAAAAATAAAAATATTTTCATATTTCGTTATCTAATCTCATAATCCGGACAGCTATAAAACTCTTCAATTTCTTCTTTTGTACTGTCTGCTGTTGGTGAACATGCTTGTGTGATGTTGACATTAACAGGTATGCCTGTTAGTTGAACTACTAGAACCCTATCTGAAGCTGCCCAATATCCTTTGGTGCAAACTGATCTTTCCTTATCTAAAGGCAATGCTACACCTCATGATTTTGTTTCTCCTCTTGAGTATCATCATCATCTCAACCCGTAACCCGTCATGGGTCGTAGGGGTGCCATGGTGGAAACACCAGCAGACAGGGTCCTCCACCGCTCTCTATCCTCAGCAATGCGTACAAGTGTGGAAAAACCGTGTCCTGCCCATTCTTTGATGTTATCAGCCCAGGATTTTCTTTGCCTTCCTCTTCTCCGTTTACCCTCGACTGTTCCCTGGAGGATCGTTTTCGAAAGGGAGTCATGACGAGTTACATGCCCAAACCAGGCAAGCTTTCGATGTTTCACTACTGACAAAAGTGGTTCTTGGTGGCTTGCATAGGTGTTTATTTTCTCTCTAACATAGACATTTGTTTTATGCTCTTTATAGCAAATGCGCAAAATTCTTCTATAACATTTATACTCGAAAGCCTGAATCCTTCGCTCCGTATCTGCAGTGAGTGTCCAGCCCTCACACCCATACAAGAGAATAGATAATACAAGTGATTTGTATAATTTGATCTTCACAGGAAAACTGATGTTACTTTTCCAGATCACATTCAGCCTTGTCATGGCAGCTGAGGCCATCTCAAGTCTTGTCTTGATTTCTTTACTTGATCTTCCATCACTACATATAGTGGACCCCAGATATTTAAAGGTGTTAACTTCTTCTAACGTTTGCCCATTTAACGTAATCTTGGTCAGAACATGTTTCTTATGGCTATTCACCAATATCTTGCTTTTTTCTATATTAATTTTCTATATTAATTAAATACTCTTGAGTATATGATTTTCTAATCCTGTGATGTTTTAATTCCTTATGTTGTCCATCTGGTCTCGCAAGAGCAAGATGTTGAAGTTCCATCTTTACATTTCCATTCTGATGTTCTCAAGAAAATTATGTAAGCCCAGAAAACATTCAGCACAATATTATTGATCATAATTCCAGCTTCCAAAGATCTAGCTTAAATAAATAATAAAACGTAGTGTTATATCACAAAATCTGAAAATAAACTGGTATGTATGGACACTCCATCATAATGCAAACACCAGTTACAAGCACCAGCCTTCAACAGCACAAGATGTGGCTACAGGGCAAATAGACCGAAGAATGGAAGCTGGATAGGCAATATTAAATAAATCCTGATGAAAAAAAAAAAGCAGCATACCTCACATTAGGAAGACATGTTTCTACCCATAACGCTCAGAAGAACAATTGGATAGAATAAGTGAAAATAGATGTTGACTGTTTCTAATTTAAACTTGTTGCATGTGATTTCAAAGATCATGAGGGAAATGCATGTCCACTATGAGATTGAGCCCTTTTACTAACCAGACAGTGCATTAGTTCCTGTCACTGTAATTAGTAGCATGTTATTCCTCGAGGATAGCTTCTAATATGCAAATACATATAAATATTCCATTAGATTTGTTTTGCTCAACAGGATGAGTGATGGAATTGATAGCGATGTGAATTAAAAAAAATTATTTTAAAGCAGTGTTTCTCTTTAAATATCAATTGAAAAATTACATAAAAAGAAAATTGTAAAGTTTGGGTATATATATTCTATTCTGACCCACACAGCACCATTAACTCACAAGCAAGTTGTTCTAGCAAGTGGTTGAAATGAATAATAGTGGGACATGTGTTTGATGCGCCTTAACAAATAATTCAGAGACACAGTAATAGGGGTAAGGGCTAGGTTTAGGAATCTTAAACATAGCCATGACCCCTAAACATAATGCTAACCTTAACTACGTGGGCAAATTATTTGGATGGCATCAGACAGAAAAAAAAAGTCCCAATGTTTTTCATTTCCACCCTAGCAAGTGTAGTGCAGCCTCAAGAAATACAATATTAAGTGTCTGTAGCAACCTTCACATAATGATGGATCCCTGTGAGGGTCTTCTCGGGGTATGTCATCACTATCGTCGGCTAAACAGCCTAGCAGCGTCCCAAGAGACAGCACTAGCAGTATATGGAGTCTGCTCTGCTTCCACATCTTGGAATAAAGCACGTGTAAGAATTTATGAAGAGAAAACGATGGTAACAGACTTCTCTGACTACAAGTTTTTTATCACTTGACCACTTGAACAAACGGTCACGTTAGTACTAAATCAAACATACACTCACTGGGAAGTTGCCATGTGTTGTTTATGGGATTTTCCGCTCCCAATGTTTATGCTTTGCTGTGACGTGCTGATTGGTTAGAATGTTGAGGTCGTAATTATAATTAAATTGCTATATGCCACACTATTATATTGATGCGACACTCTAGCAAGTTAAATAATGGCTGCACTGGTTATATTATTATATTATATACAGTCTGATATGATTTGATCAACTGCCACTGCAGGTCGGCTGCAATATATCTTCAACCTCTTCTTGTCTCTTGCCTTGATGATTCACTCAACTCTTTCCTATTCATATTATAATGTTATCTTCCAGTTTTATATCGCAGTGTACACTTTCCCCGTCTGCGTTCAAATTTTCATTCTGTTATGGTTTTCAGCAAGGTCTTATGTCTTTTTATATGACTAAAATATTTTATTTGTACAAATATGTTCCCTAACTTTCTTTCGTTACTTTTTTTGTTTCCATTTCTTAGGGGCGTGTCAACTTGTCCGTTCGTGAATCACATCCGGCGTGTGCTTTTCTTCCGCGTTCATTTCTTATCAAGGTGGAAGTAGAAATTCGTGTAGACTGACCAGAGTCCGCGAATTTCTGAAACACCAAAATTGTACGTAGACGCATACATTTTGTATAAATGATATAGTATACAATTAAAGTAGTTCTAAGCGTGCTTAATTTGTAGAACACTGTAGCCTATAGGCCCTAGTTGTAACTTCGCAATTGGCAAAAATTAATTCGGGTTGAAATGAAATAGAGTGGGGGGCGTATGTCATATTTCGCCCAAATCCCTGGCGGCCAGAAGGAATTGTTAGGGTTAGGAACCCTTTGGAGTTTCTTTCTGTTAAGCAGACCTTTTTTAATCAGTTTATATATTCCAAAAGTTTGGTTACTGTTAAAACTCAAGAATGCATTTTTTTTTTTTTTTTTTTACACAAATGATTGAAAAACATCAAAATGCAGTTTTGAGTTTAGCACAGTTACATTTTACTTGTAACTAATGACTGAAAGATGTGGGAACTTGGTAGGTCAAAGTTAGGAATTTAATTCATCTTATAGAATGCTTTTATCATTAAGCCCTATAGGGAGATTTAGTTGCATTGATAACCATTAATTGTGGTTGAAATGAAGAACAGTGAGCCATGTTTTTGAAATGGCCTGAAAAAAAGAAATCGGAGATGCAGTAATAAGGGTTAAGAATCTTAATCTTAGCCCTAACAATGTGGGTAACTTATTTGGATGGAATCGAAGAACACAACCCACTGTTCTTCATTTCAACCATTATTTATTTCATCAAGCCATCACTTCCTGGTTATCAATATGGATATTAAGTGAAAGGTGATAACAGTACACAGGGTTCCCCCATGTTGCCAGACTGGCTATCCATATTTATGATACAGCTAGCCTTAACCTAACCCCAATCCTGTTTTGAGCTTTGTCAAACTGCTAGCCTTAACCTAATACCAACCCTGCTTTGACCTTTGTCAAAATTAATAACGCCTGACAAACAGTGAGGCCGTTTGCAAAATATAAAAA
This sequence comes from Oreohelix idahoensis, assembly GCA_024509875.1. Lineage (NCBI taxonomy): Eukaryota > Metazoa > Mollusca > Gastropoda > Stylommatophora > Oreohelicidae > Oreohelix > Oreohelix idahoensis. The sequence continues at coordinate 44,714 of JAMPIV010019034.1, forward strand.
TTCTGCCTTGTTGCGGAAACGTCCTGTTTTTGGTCAATATGGCAATCTACAGCCTACTGTCATTCAACAGCCACATATTGGCCAGTTGTCTGGTTTTAGAGTGAATGCTTCTGTTTGATATATGCAATTCTAACCATATGGCTAAATTGCTTCCTTCTTATCTAATGTTGTTGTTATTGATGATTCACAACCATAAAATAATTGATTTTTCAGGGAAACAATGTCTGAAATACATAACTTTGGTATTGCTCCAGTGACCTGTCACTCTTTTAACAAAGACAGAACAGGTATGATTCGAATGTAATTTTTAAAAAAAAGGGAATAATCCCAACTTAAAAAGAAAGATGGGTGGTACGCATTTTGGCATTTCTGAATCAGAACCAACAATGGTGAAAGTTTTCTAATAATGTTGATTGTAATTCTCTGTTTCAGTTCTTAATTCAGTTTCTTCAATCTTTCCCTGCACAGTAATTAATACGAGGGGCGTTCAGAAAGTAATGCACCACATCATTTTTCTCAGGAGCTGTTTATTAAAAAAGCATGAAATTTATACACAATATACATGGATATGTCATGTAAACATCGGTATTATTCAACATAATCCCCATCAACTTGTACGGCTTTATGCCAGCGCAAAACAAGTGCATGTATTCCTAGCCCGTACCAGATTTTGTCTTGATCATGTAGCCATTTCTTCGCTGCATGAATCACTCCTTCATCATCTTCAAACCTTGTCCCATGGAGTGCATCTTTAAGTGGACCAAATAGATGAAAATCAGAGGGTGCCAAATCTGGACTATAGGGTGGATGGGGTAGTACAGTCCAACCCAATTTGGTGATTGCTTCCGGTGTTGCCAGACTTGTGTGAGGTCGCGCATTGTCATGAAGGAGAAGCAGGTCTGCTGGATTCTTGTGCGGCCGAACTCTGCGAAAACGTTGATTAAGTTTTTTCAATGTCTTAATGTAAGCTTGCGAATTGATTGTTTCTCCTCTTGGCATAGCGTCCACAAGAATCACACCTTCAATGTCCCAAAAGACAGTGATCATGACCTTTCCAGCTGAAGGAATTGTCTTGAATTTCTTTCTTCGTGGTGATTGCGGATGATGCCACTCCATTGACTGTCTTTTTGTCTCAGGTTCAAAATGATGTTCCCAGGTTTCGTCACCTGTAACGATCTTAGCCAAAAAATTATCTCCATCAGCATTGAAACGCTCCAACAATTCAGAAGAAATTGCTTTCCTTTGCAATCGGTGGTCATTTGTGAGACTTCGAGGAACCCATCTTGCGCAAACCTTAGAAAATCCGAGAGTTTTTATAACTGCATTTGCACCACCAATGCTGACTGACAGCTGTAAGGCCAATTGTTGAGTAGTGATTCGTCTATCAGTAAGAATAATGCCCTCTGTGCATTTCAACATTTCTGCGTTGGTGGCTGTGGCAGGACGTCCACAGCACAGCCATTCAAGCAGCTCCGTATCTCCACTTCCTGATTCTTTGATTCTCTGAACCCAGCGACTGACTGTACTCCTGTCGACTGCAAAACTTCCATACACATCACATAGACGCTTGTGAATGTTCACAACAGTTTCCTTCTCTGCAACGAGAAATTCTATCACAATTCGCTGCTTATAACGCAAGTTGCTAACACGCTCCATTTCAACGGTTTAGGGCAGCCGTATTATTTGGCCGGTTGCGGTGCAATTTGGTTCCCATAATTGGCACATGCCATATTTGAAGTGTGTAAAATTTCATGCTTCTGTCTTCATTACTAGCTGAGAAAAACGATGTGGTGCATTACTTTCTGAACGCCCCTCGTATATGTGTGTGTGTGTATTTATATATATAAAACACACACACAACTAGTACCTACATATTCAACTAAATTAACGGCGGAAGTACTTAGAACACAAGTTAAAGATTCTATTGTGATTTCAAAATTTAGGTCCACATCTAATAATAACAATATTTTTTTCCATTGGATCACATAGTTTACCTATGTTACCAAGAAACATAGATAAAAGTCAAGTTTTCTATTGTCTACAGGTCTGGCTCTGTCTCTAAATGATTCTGATGTAAAAATTTACAAAAAGGCTGGCGACAAGTGGCAGGAAACTGACACTTTGAGTGAACATGGACAGAGGGTAACAAGCATTGACTGGGCACCTATCAGTAACAGGATTGTTACATGCTCAGCTGTAAGAAATTTATCATTTGAAGGATCTTCCTATAAATCATAATTTTTTAACACATTATTTTTACTTTTTCTCATTTTTAATTTCCTTATATCGTGTTAACCATTTTGAGGAAAAGGAGTGTTTCAGTATTGTGAGAGATTTAGTGCACTTTCTAGGACCTTACCCCCGGTATTTCTTCTTCTTTGTTCATCCTGAAAAGGACATTGGTTGCGTTGTGTCCATTTACAGCAAAGCTGCGATATTTGCGCCTTTCGGCCGACACATCCGACTTCAGTACAGCATTTTTGGGACCGGGTTAGCCTTCCCTCTTCGATCCCTACTCACTCAGCCAGACTGCAGTGATGCAGCCTGTTTCCAGGACCACCACTTGGAGGTGGAGTTGGGTCTTGGTCAGCTCTGGTTCGCTGACCCTGACGCAAGCAGTCTAGCTATGGGTCACTAACTGCATTCCTCACTTTTGGCGCGTCTTAGGTCCCCACCACCGGTATTTCACTAACACTGTTAATCTGCCTCCCTCTTGAATGATCCCTTGCTCTGATGCCAAGTCTTCTGATTGGTTACACCATCCTGTAGAAATGTCATGCCAAAAAACAAAATATGTGAAGAGGAAGACATGAAATGCATAATTATTCATGAATGGCAGCTTACAGGACAGCTCCCCATGCTGGAAAGCATATAACAGGACCACTGACCCCTACCGAGCATTTCATAAAAGATGACTAAGGAAGGGTGTTGCCAGAGCGAATGGCCATATTGTGGGAGATAAATTGCAAAACAATTGGGAGAAAAAAATTTTACATGTTGTTAGTGGGTATAGAAAATACCCAGAAGGAATTGGATTTTGTTCGGACATATGTTTCTTTGCCCCATTTAGTTTCTCGGAGTTTTCTGAGGAGACGAAGAACTGGAGTTAGGTGTGACTAATATGAGGTTGTGCATGAGGCTGGCAACCTCATCATGTAGAACAAATTATTATCGTAAACTCCACTGTAAAATCACGTGGATGCTTTGGTGCAGGTTTCCTGCAAATGGACCAGTAGCAGTTGTGGCTTCAGGCTTCTTAATGTGAGATAATGGAAATGATGATATGCATGTTTTATTTGATGATCTTCAACAGGATCGAAATGCATTTGTGTGGATGTTGGAAGGAGGCAAGTGGAAACAGGTGCTTGTGATTCCACGCATCAATCGTGCTGCCACTTTTGTCAGATGGTCACCAAAAGGTAAGATGGATAGGTTTTGTTGTTTTTTGGATGAAGTAATCTGGGGAAGGAACCTGTCCTCCTACCAAGTGCATCAACCGGGTGGTGGATGGTTGTATGGCCTCTAGATATAGAGGTTAGCTGTGAATACTGAATAATCAGCTGTGAACCATAACAGGTGGTTGTCACTGAGGGCGAGGTGGGATAGTTGCGAGGGACAGCTGTCTGTATCAAATCACCTTTGAAGCTTTATGATGTCACAACTAGCAAGATGGGGGCGTTTTAACCTCTTCCCTCCCCACTGCCTTGTGGGTTTAACTGTTTAGTCAAAGGCTAGGGAGACAACCATACATATACCAATGGCAAGCAACGGGAAATTACCGTCGTATTATCCCTTGTACAATCATGAATCAAAACAACTTTCTAGAAAAAGACGACGTTAAGGGGGATTCCCAGGAATCATCTCGTCCGGTAGGGAGCGTCATGTGCTACAGGTGATACCCAATCGCCATCAAGCTACTGTCAGCAAAATTAGAATTAAAGATAACTTAAACATTGGAGCTTGGAATGTCAGAACGCTAATGCAGACTGGAAAATTAGATAATATCAAGATGGAAATGGAAAGAATGAATGTAAATGTATTAGGGCTATGGTAAATTAGGGAATTCAATACCAACAGAAAAAGAACAAATGAAGAGATGGGCTGAGCGCTTCATGGAGGTGCTAAACAGACCACCACCAACAGTAACACCTGATTTTAATAATGAAACACCCACAACCACCTTGCCAATAACTTGCGATGAATTCACGCTGGACGAGATCAAACAAGCCGTTAAAAGATTAAAAAATTTTAAAGCTGCTGAAGTTGACGAAATTTCAGGGGAAATGATTAAAGCAGTTAATGACAACAACCTCTTGAGAATTTTAGATATTATAAATGAAGTATGGAGAGAAGAACAACCACCACAACAATGGAAAGACAGTATTATTGTAAAGTTACCGAAGAAAGGTGATCTATCAGACTGTAATAACTGGCGTGGTATATCTCTATTATCGGTACCTGGAAAATTATTATGTTGCATGATGTTAGAAAGACTTAAATTGCATGCTGACGAAAAGATCAGAGAAGAACAAGCGGGTTTCAGGCCGAAACGATCATGTATTGATCAAATATTCACACTAAGAACAATTATAGAAGAATCAGTGGAAAGGCAATCGCCACTTATTATCACCTTCGTCGATTTTCAAAAAGCCTTTGATAGTCTACACCGCCCATCATTGTGGAAGATACTTACATTCTATGGTTTTCCAACAAAATATGTGAATATAATCAAAGCGCTATATGACAATGCAAGATGTTGTGTTAGAACAAATAAAGGGAATACAGAATGGTTTACAGTAGAAACAGGGGGTGAAACAAGGCTGTATTATGTCACCACTACTTTTTGGAATAGCTATTGATTGGGTTATGAGAAACTATACCCACAATGAACAATTGGGTATAAAATGGACAAATGGAAAATTCCTGGGGGACCTGGATTTCGCAGATGATGTAGCATTCTTAAGTTCAACATCAAGACAATCCCAAGAAGCAATAAATAATTTGTGTCATCTCTCGGTTAAAATAGGTCTCCAAATAAATGCCTCTAAAACTAAAGCTATGAACTTTTCTAACGAGACCTTTGATATCATCTTGAACGGGGAAAAAAACTACAGAAAGTTGAAAGTTTCAATTATTTAGGCAGTAAAATGACTCAGGATGGTGACACAACACAACAAAAGAAATTCATACTAGAATTGCTTTGGCAGCTAGCGCCTTCAATAGATTATCTAACATTTGGAAATTACGATCATTGAATATACATACCAAGCTTCGTCTGTTTAATTCAAATGTTATCTCAGTGTTAACATACGGCTGTGAGAGTTGGAAAATAACAAAATCATTGGAGAACAAGCTGAATACATTCGAGAACAAATGTCTTAGAAAACTCATGAACATCAGTTGGAAATAATTCAAGACTAATCGACAAATAAGAGAAGACTCTAGGCAGAAATATGTCTCCGACTATATAAGGAAAAGACGATGGTCATATATCGGTCATGTCCAACGAATGCAAAACAACAGAATACCACTACAGGCGCTCACTTGGGTTCCTGAGGGTAAGAGGAAAAAAGGAAGACCAAAAGAAACACTCAGAAGAACAATAATAAGAGAAGGAAGAACGTTGGGCCTAAATAATGTGCAAGAGCTAAGAGGAGTGGCGTCACAACGAACAACCTGGAGAGCACTGGTTTCTGCCTTATGCGCCGTGTTTGGTGCTTAAAGAATTTATTATTATTATTATTATGTGAAATGCGATATACTGGAACTGGTGAAATGTATTCTGACAATTACAAAATAATTTATTCTGGAGGAAATAAACATGAAAGAGGAGTAGGCATAATATTAGATGCAAAAAGGGCAAAAACAGTAAAGGGATTTTGGGCAATATCAGATCGAGTTCTGTTAGTTAAACTGAGTGGCAGACCAATTGATATCAATTTTATACAAATATATGCCCCAACAGCAGATAGTACAGAAGAAATAGATACATTTTACAATGGACTTGATATGGCAATGACTCAGTGTAAATTTTATGAGACAGCTGTTATACTTGGGAGACTTCAATGCAAAAGTTGGAAATGAAAAAGTTGATGATGTGACTGGTGGTTATGGCCTGGGAGAAAGAAATGAGAGAGGTGACAGACTGATAGAGTGGGCAAGAACACATGATATGATAGTAGGAAACACCTGGTTTAAGCAGCATCCTAGATGCCTTTGGGCGTGGAAAAGTCCAGGGAACAATGTTCATAATCAGATTGACTACATACTAATATGCAGGAGATTTAGAAACAGTTTGAAATCTGTGAAAACTAGGCCAGGAGCAGACTGCAACAGCGATCATGAACCAGTAATAGGAAAACTTAGAATAAAATTGAAGAAAGTAAAGTGAGCATCAAACAACATCAAATCAAACTTAGCCTTACTTAAATCGGATAAAGAAATGAGTGAAAGATACAACATTACAGTACAGAATAGGTACAATGCAATAGAAAAAAATACAGCGTATAGATGAACAGTGGGAAATGCTATAGACATCAAGCATCAAAAGAAATCATACCAGATGTAAAGAGGACTGCAAAGAAGAAGTGGATGACAGATGAAATTTTACAACTGATGGATGCAAGAAGGAAGAAGAAGCAAGACAACGAAGAATATGTCAGACTAAATAAGGAAATAGTAAACAAATGTAAAACAGCAAAAGAAGCATGGCTAAACCAGAAATGCAGAGAGCTTGAAGTGCAGAACCGAAAAGACACAAAATCTGTGTACAAGCAAATAAATGAGTTAACAGGCTAGAGGACACAAACAGTCACAGGCTGTTTGAAATCAAAAGAAGGAACATTTTTAATGGGTCATGAGAACATGATAGAAAGGGGAACAGAATACATCAAGAAGGTGTATGATGATGAAAGACCAGATTTGAACGACCAGGACAGTTGTGAAGGACCTCCAATACAAGTAGAGGAAGCCATGCGCCATATGAAGGCAGACAAAGCCCCTGGACCAGACAATGTAACAGTAGAGGAAATGGAAGCTTTGGGAGAATTTAGAGTAGAAGTGATAACAAAACTCTTAAATGACATCTACAACAGTGGTCAAATACCTGATGATCTGCTAAAATCCACATTCATAGCTTTGTCAAAGAAACCTGGAGCCATGGAATGTGAAGAACACCGCACCATTAGTCTTATGAGCCATGTGACCAAAATATTATTACAAATTATCATGAGAAGAGTGAGAAATTAAATTAAACCAGAAATCGATGATGAACAATGTGGATTTGTAGAAGGTAAAGGCACAAACAATGCTAAATACATTATAAGAACATTAATAGAAAGAGCCATAGAGGTGAAGACAGACCTGTACTTGTGCTTTATAGATTACACTAAGGCATTGACAGAGTGAAACATGAGGAAATTATCAAAATTTTAGAAAGCATCAATATTGATGGAAAGGAGGATCATAAAGAACATGTACTGGCAACAAACAGCAGCTGTAAGAATTAGCAGCCAAATAGGAACATTTCAGCAAGTTAAAAAAAGGGTGTCAGGCAGGGATGTGTGCTGTCACCGGATCTGTACAGTGAAAATATAATGAGATCTCTAGAGGATATGCTAGGAATATCATTCGCCGGGCATAATATAAACAACTTGAGATACGCTGATGATACAGTCTTAATAGCAAAAAGTGAAAAGGAGCTGCAGGAAATGGTTGATACAATAATGATAGAAAGTGAAAATAAAGGCCTTAGCCTTAACAGCAAAAAGACAGAAGTAATGGTCGTCTCAAAGAAAAGGGCTTCCTCAGAATGCACAATCAAAGTAAATGGAACCGTTTTAAAACAAGTCAATAAATTCAAATACCTGGGCACATTAATAACGAAGTGAAAAGCAAAAGTAGCATTCTATAAAATGAAGAGTATTTTATGCAACAACTCTTTGTCATTGGAAGTAAGAAAGAGAGTTCTTCATTGTGATATAGAACCAATCCTGACATATAGGAGTGAGTTATGGACAATTAGTAAACAAATAGGGAAGACACTAGAGGCAACGGAGATGTGGTTTTACAGACGAATGTTAAAAATACCATGGACAGCCAAAAGGAGTAATGTGGATGTCCTGAAAGAGGCCAATGCACAAAGGAAACTTATTTCACAAGTTAGAAAGAAGCAATACACTTTTTATAGGCATGTTACGAAAAGAGGAAATCTGGAATATATTGTAACAACAGGTAAGATTGAAGGAAAAAGAGATAGGGGAAGACAAAGAGAGCAAATACTGGACAGTTTGACATCGTGGCATGGAAAGAAGGCAACATCAGAATTGATAAATTGTACTGGAGATAGGAAGTTGGGGAGAGACATGATCTCCTACGCCACTAGGCACGGTACTTGAAGAAGAAGAAGAATCTGCCACATTTATAATGTGGTCAGCATAATGTAACAATCAAAGATTTTGTCTGTCATCGGTTAATTAACTTTCTGTAGGGTGAACAAAGAGAGAGGGATAGTACCTCATGGTGAGAGACAGCCATGTCCTTTTTAGGATAGTCAGGATCCTATTTGGTTCTCCTCTCTTTATCTAGCTCATGTATGGCTCCTCGAATACCGCTTGTATACGGCGGTGGCCACATCCCGGGCAACAGTCTTGGCTGACTGGCTAAACTACATGGGTGGAGTAGGAGCAATCTTACTCAAGGGAATGTCCATCCCTAGTACACAAAGACTGAGACGGTGAGTGAGGCGGAGGAATCTGAGAAGATCAACGGCTCGCAAAGCGAAACAGCAAAGTGTGTGGCACACTAGAGGCGTGTCGGACATAGAAAAAGACAATGGCTAGCCACCGTGGAAGAGATTGGGGCCTTACCACGTACTTCCTACAGAACGTAATGGGATCACAACAACAAGATAAGAAACGATATGTAGAGAACTCTCTGTCCCCTGGGGAAGAATCTACTGTACAAATTAACAGGGAAGAGGCAACTCCTCTAATGAGTAAGGAAGTACATAATGACGAGTGTTCCTTAAATTCTGTTGAAAGGGAGCATTCTGAGAAAGACCACCTAAAAACTAGTAGGAGAAGCCTAAAAATAGGAACATGGAATGTTAGAACTCTGAACGGGGAAGGAAAGCTTGACAATCTTATATTAGAAGCAACAGACATGAAACTCGATATACTGGGAGTTGCAGAGGCAAGACTTTTGGATACAGGCTACATAAAAAGAGACCAGTACACGCTTATACACTCAGGTGGAGAAAAACATGAAAGAGGGGTAGGAATGTTGATAAAGAAGGAGTTAGAAAAATACGTATGTGGATAATGGACACACAATGACAGAATGATGTTACTAAAAATGAGAGCAAAGCCATTCGACATATCAATCTTACAAACTTATGCACCAACTAAAGATCACAGCGAGGAAGAAATAGAAGAATACTATGAAGAGCTACAACACACACTTAAACCAGTCAAATCAACAGATGTGTTGATAGTAATGGGTGATATGAATGCAAAAGTAGGAAAAGGAAAATACAAGAAAATAGTAGGACAGTATGGATTAAGGACAAGAAATGATAGAGGAGACAGACTTATCCAGTTCTGTGAAGAAAACCAGCTGGTCATATGTAACACCTTTTTTGAACACCACCCAAGGAAATTATACACATGGAAAAGCCCAGGAGATATAACACGAAATCAAATCAACTATATCATGATAAAACATAGATTTAAGAACAGTGTCACAAGTGCAAAGACACATCCTGGCGCCGACATAAATTCAGATCACAATCCAGTCGTCATCAAAGTAAATATAAAGCTGAAAAGAGCAGGAAACAGAAGACAGGAGGAACCCCAGATAGAAATATCAGCGCTGAAACAACCAGATATAAAACATAAATATTTAATCGACGTCAAAAATAAATATCAACAGTTATTGACAGAAAGCATGGAGCAGTATAGAAGAGAAAACCCAGAAGAAAAAGCAACTGCAAAATGGGAATGCTTAAAAACAAGCATACAATCAGCAAATGCAAATTTACCTAAAAAGGAGTCTAAGAAAAATCAAATTTGGATGACAGATGACATCTTGAATAAAATGGCCGAAAGAAAGAAAGCAAAAAACACTCCAGAATATAAAACAATAGACAATGACATACGTACTATGTGTAGAGAAGCAAAAGAACGGTGGATAGAAACAAAATGCAAGGAAATAGAAGACTTGGAAGCAAAGCACTGGACAAGAGATATGCATGAAGAAATAAGGAAATTATCAAATCGGTCACGGTTTGCACAAGGAGGAAGCTGTATCAAGAACAAAAATGGTGTAATATTACTTGATGAGAAAGACATATCAAACAGATGGGCAGAATACGTAAAAGAATTATTCGAGGACAACAGAGGTAAAAAACCATCACCAGATTCTAATGAAGGCCCAAACATTCTCAGATCAGAAGTAGAGAATGCCATTCATATGATACAAAAAGGAAAATCAGCAGGCATGGATAACATAAAAATTGAAATGATAGAAGCTCTGGAGAGCTTTGGTATAGATACAATCACAGAAATATGTAACGATGTATACAATACAGGATATATACCACACGACATGAAGACATCAGTTTTTATAACATTGCCCAAAAAACCAAATGCAACAGAATGTTCAGACTTCAGAACAATCAGCCTGATGAGTCATGCAATTAAGATACTGCTCAAAATCATACAGGAAAGAATAAAAAGTAAACTAGACAGCGAAATCCAGGAAGAACAGTTTGGTTTTAGACGGAACAGTGGAACAAGAGAGGCAATATTTTGCCTAAGAATATTAGCAGAAAAATATACAGAGGTCCAAAAAAGTATGTATATGTGCTTCATTGACTATAAGAAGGCTTTTGACAGAGTCCATCATGAGAAAATAATTGAATGCCTCGAAGACATAGGTATTGATGGAAAAGATATAAGAATACTCAGTAACCTTTATTGGGAGCAAACTGCCACAGTAAGATCTGGAAGGAATTATTCACCATACATAGACATAAAAAGAGGTGTCAGACAAGGTTGTGTGCTGTCCCCCTGCCTATTTAATTTATACACCGAAAAAATTTTCAAACAGATACAGGAAATACCAGGACTGAACATCAGTGGAAGGTCAATAAACAACCTTAGATATGCAGATGATACCGTGTTGTTAGCTGAAAGCGAACAGGAGTTACAAGAACTAGTGAAGCAAGTGAACTGTATAAGTCATGAATATGGACTCGACATTAATATTGAGAAAACAAAAACTATGATAATTAGCAAAACAGACGATAAACCCACATTAAAGATAAGCGTAAATGGGGAAATCCTGGAACAAGTCAAGAGCTACGTATATCTCGGTCATATAATAACAGAAGATGGCAGATGTGAAACAGAAATCAAGAAGAGAATAGGAATGGCCAAAGCTACATTCAACAACATGAAACATATACTGACATCCAAACAGTTATCTTACAAATTAAAACTGAGAATCATAAAGTGTTATATATATTCTGCATTTCTGTATGGTGCAGAAACATGGACGATGAATAAGCAGTTGGAAGAAAGAATTGAGGCTCTTGAAATGTGGATATATAGAAGAATGGGGCGTATCTCATGGAAAGAGATGAAAACAAATAAGGAGGTATGAAAAGAGAACTAATGAGGGAGGTCAAAGTTCGGCAGCTAAAATACTTTGGCCACATAAAAAGGCATAACACCTTACAGAAGACCATAACAGAAGGGAGAGTTGAAGGCAAACGTGCAAGGGGAAGACAGCGCTATAAGTGGGAAGACAACATCAAGAGATGGACAGGAAAGAGTCTATCAGAGTGCACCATCAAGACAAGAGACAGAAGATGTTGGAGATCCATTACAGCCAACCTTCATTGTGGAGATGGCAACTGATGATGATGAGGGTGAACAAAGATACGTAAAGTGTCTTATTAGGTCAAATAAAATTGCCTGCATTACAGCCACAGGGCCTTTGTCAAGAGCAGATGAATGAAAACAGAAAATAAAGTTCAATCTAAGTAAAATACATTAAAAATAAATTGGGAAATGACCCATTAGTGAAACCACCTGATGTTGCTGTCGTGAATTCTAGAATACAAAATGTAAAACAGCTAGATTTTAGTCATCCTTGCTTAATGTTTGCAATTTTTATAACCTGATCTATTGATGTGTCACACTTATACTTTGATTTTAAAATATAAGATTGATAACTTTCACCTCAGTACATATATTTATATTTTAAATGTATTTATCATGTGTGTGCATTGTACCTGTAATGAATGTGTTTAGGAGAAAGAGAGAACATATATATTTGAGTATATGCATGCTTTTTCAACTCTCAACCACAGAAAATAAGTTTGCAGTGGGCAGCGGATCTCGTCTGATTGCCATCTGTTACTATGATGTGGAAAACAACTGGTGGGTCAGTCGTCATATCAAGAAGCCTATCCGCTCAACTGTCACTTGGTAAGAGCCACAGTGTTCCATCAGTCGCGAAGATATTTTCCTAGGTGCTAGCTTATATGTGGTCAGTCATAAATGCCTGAATGATTATTCCTTTTTTTTTTTTTGCTGCCCCTTGAGGATCATGGTGTCATCTCTGCAGGTTACTCTAGTGCAGATAGCCTGCAGCAAAGGACTTTCTGCAGAGTTGCCTCTTATGTCATGCTTGATGAAAGTTGCAGTCTTTCTTTTTTGTCTTTTTACATGACCTAAGCGTATATAGAGGAGCAGATATGGCAGCAGATCACCTTCTCTTAGCCAAAGTAAAGCTGAAACTTGAAGATATACAGCAACACATTGCTATAGACAGGAGTTTAATGTGTGATATTTCAGAAATGAAGAAACAGATTTAAAAGTTACTGCACAATATCCAGTAAGTGCCTAGTGATTCAAGAACTAGAAGATAAGCAAATGCAAAAAATCACTGGCATCAGATAAAAAATAATGGAATGAGATGTGGCAAAGCACATGGGAGAAACAACACAGAGCATGGATAGAACCTAGCAGAGAAATAGAAAAAAGCAAATTTCAGCAGAAGTTCCAGAGCTTAGGCTCATGAAATGTACAAAATGTAAGAAATATCAAACGAGACAATCTGTTGACTGAGTTAGCAAAAGAAAGAGAGGAAGCTGCAGCTAAAGAAAATATGAGGGACCTCTATACGGGTACACAGAAGCTATTAGTGAAGTACAAGCAATCAGATGGCCTCATCAAGAATGGAAAATTGCTTTGCAACAAAAGAAAAGTGAAGAAATGGAGGACTGAAAACTTTGAGAAATTTCTCAGTAGACCAGCTTTGTAAGATAGTCAGAAATTCTACCTGCAAAAAAAAGGAGTTCAATGTGATTTTGAAGTCACAATTGAAAAATACAAATCATTTTTCAAACTATCAAAGACCTAGTGCCAAAAGGATTACAAATTTTGTCTTGCCTGTTTGAAAAATGTTAATCAGAACCACAGAAGATATTACACCTAGTCAAATTAATGTTCACAATTCACACTTCATTAACAGTTTCAACAAAAAAACTAAGTTTTAAAGCAATACAGTGTTATTACCATAGCAGTTGTAATAACTTACTTATCTATATTTTAAGAAATGAAGAGTTTAATTGGACAAACATGCTTACATGTGTTGTTTCAGGCATTGTGAGCAGAAGTTCATAAACATTTGAATGTGGTTATCCTCTTGTGAATGCAGTTATAGAAAAATTATTCTCTTACTCTTCATAGCCTGGACTGGCATCCAAACAATGTTCTTCTGGTTGCTGGGTCTACTGACTTTAAGTGCAGGTAGGATTACAGCATTGTTTTCTTATCCTTGTCTGAATTTTTAGTTATTTATTTGCATAAACATCAGTGATACAGACCTGAGAAAAATAAAGAAAATGTACTAGCGATAAACAGACACTCTAAGAATTGGCACCGAAATAGGAAAGTTTCAGCTGGTCATAAAAAGGGAGCCAAGTTCAGTGATTTGCAAACACAGTACTTAATTATTGTGCTTAATATTAACAAAATATAAAGTTTAACTATAGTTTAAATAGAATGTTATATCTCTGCATATCAGCACCAAAAGGTCCAAAAAATGGAGGTGTATGCAAACAATTTAAGAATGGACAGGAAATACATACCTCAACAATGACCACAGGAAAATTCTCAAACAACTTTAAAGCACAGGCAGAAGCACTAAAAACAGCTACAATTACCATCATGGAAAATAAAGATTTTGCTAGAGACAAGATAATGCTCCTCTGTCATCTCACCCCTAAGGAACAATAAACACAATGAATTAGACAGCCTGGCAGAAGCACTAATGAAAATCAGTTATGAATTTTTAAAAAAAAGTTAAAGTACAGTGGGTCCCTGCCCATTGCAATATATATGGAAATGAGAAGGCAGATACCATAGGAGGAGGAACGTAAATCCAAACAGGACAGGGCTACATATGAAGAGTTAAAAACAATACTCAGAAATAACTAGAGGAAAATGGCGTAATTAACACCCAGAGTCAGATAATGCAGAACCATACTATACTTTACCAAGAAGAAACCCAGTGATAATTTTAAGACTAAGACCCGGCCATTGCAGACTCGCATACCATCTGTAGAACAAATTAAAAATCGGACGGACAGATGTGTGCCTGTGTGGGGAGGACAAACAATGTCCTCCAAAACTGATGGCAGCATGAGTGGAGCATGGTGGCAGTGTAGCCTTTTCTAACCCAGTTTAGATAGTAACTGTATGATGACAAGAGAAACCTGAGAGCAAATGATGAAGTATCTCTACCATGGTTTATGTCGAATGTTAAATCTCTGTATTCTGCATAGACTCTGCTGTTGAAGCATGTACATTTCATCTAGCAGTTCTGGTTTCTTACATCATCACTAATTGTTCTGTTTATAAAAAATCCTCAGAGTGTTCTCAGCCTACCAGAAAGAAGTGGATGAAAAGCCTGGACCTTGTTCTTGGGGAACCAAAATGCCATTTGGTGCTCTAATGGCTGAGTTTAGCAATGGTGGAGGTGGGAATGAACTGAATGCCATTTTTACTTTAATAATTATTGATTATATATAAGGCTAATAAGACTGATTACAGCTTGGTCATGTATAATGAGAGTCAGGGGCATGTTTGCTAGACTTAACGATGTGTAATTCTTAAAATTTGTTTGTCTTTCCTCTGAAAGTTCACACAGTTTCATTTACTTTCTGCCATCAGGTAGCTGTTTATCAGCGATTTCCTCCTTTCCGGAGTCATTTTTCCTTTCTCGATTTGTGTTTTTTTCCCCCCTATTTCTGACTGTTTGTTATTTTTCTACTCTGGCCTTTTTTTTTGGTTGGCCTCTGTTGCCCTTGGTTTCACTTTCTGTTGTGTGCATTCTCAGTTTGGTGGTTGACATTGGCTCATTACTAGACACAATGTTTACATTAGCCTATACTTTTACTTTATTTTATATTTTTTGCTGTGTCATTATGGTTAGCTAATTTGCATTATTTCTTTTCTGTTTAGTATTTTTATTTGTTAATTAATTATTTTTGTTCCACTTGTCTGTTGTGTCCTTTGTCATTTTCGCGTAGTCTTGTCTATATTTCTCATTTTTGTTTCTTTATCATTTTCTCATTGTATGTCTATATTTCTCATTTTTATATCCTGTTTGTGACTGTGGCTGTCTAATGTAAAAAATATAGTCCCATAGCAGATACTGCCATAGGGGAGTGAAGAGTTAGAGACTCCATTGTTCATTTGTAAAACCGACAGCAATACCATTTTTCATATTTTGACTTTGATTTTATATACAGGAGGCTGGGTCCATTCTGTATCGTTCTCTCCAAGTGGTGACAGAATTGCTTGGGTTGGACATGACTCCAGTGTTTCGGTAGTGGATGCAAACAAGGGCAATGAGTAGGTTTTGCCATAATGCCTGTTATTGAATTTATTCTCGACTATTTGTTTTTTTGCCTCTGTCCTAAACACCTATCATTTTTTTATATGTTCACTTACTTTTAAATTTAACAGGATTTTTAGAAATACATATATATTTCTTTAATGTGAAGTTTCTTCGCATATTGGCATTGTTTGTTTGTGTCATACACTGTGCATAAATTTATTTAAGTGTGCCCCATAAGGAATGCTGTGAAGATACATTGTGTACTGTTCTTTCTTAGACTGACTGTCATCAAAGACAGCTTCCTACCGTTCATGGGGATTACATGGATCACAGAGAACAGCATTGTTGCTGCAGTGAGTTTAATGAGATATTTCAAATTAGCATCTAAATTAATATGCAGTAGTTAACTGTATTGTTAAATATGTATAATTAGCGTACGTTTTTTTTCTTTGTTAATAAATTGTTTTTTATGCATTGCTTAAGCTGATGATGTTTCACCAGAATGTCTATTGTCTACTCTTCTGTATTTTTAAAAGAGAGTTAAACAGCACTTAATATTTTTCCCTTATTTAAAAAAAAAAAATATGTTAACACAATAAGATATAAAACAAAGAACACTGATCTTTTTAGTAATTTTGTTCAGGATTTTAGTGTGAACTAAAAATATTTTCACTGAAAAAAAAAAATTAAAAAAAAACTTATTGTTAGCTCAAGTTAGCGTTTGCCAGTTTGTTAACCAGGGCCCAAAAAGGGAGCACAGAATAGCAACTCTGTAGCTTGCCATGCCTTTTTGTAGAAGGCTGCTAAAGGGTGTTGAAGCAAAGGGCTGGCTAACCCAATCCTGTAAAAATGTAAGCGATTAAAAACCAGTCGGACACATAGACAAGGTGAGTAATTCAACTCAGCTGTCCAAATCAGACTCGGGCCCTAAATTACTGAAGTTCATTATGCAGTACAGAGAAGATTCTATTACTATGTTGAACTTGGTTTCCATATATTTCCGAATGCAGTGAAAACCCCTCTTGTCTTTTCTTTTAGCATTTTTATACTGTTGTCTGTTCCTCCAGCTTTGATAATATTCCCAAGATGTATGTATGATTCCACATCTTGTAGGGATGTATCTACAAGTGCTGTCTATCATTTTCCATATTTATTCCCAGAATCTTTGTCTCTTCCCTGTATATTTTCAGATCCAGTTGCTGTGACCTCTCATTTTTCATCTGTTTACAGTTATGAACAGAAAAGTTAGGTCATTGCCAAAATCTAGATTGTGAAGCTCTTTTGTTGGGTGTCGTAAAAATTAACAGTGATACAACGTCAAAATATCTCCAATGATACAACGTAGGGATAAAAAACCAATGCGTAAGCTGCTGGAATACATGATCGCCCGCGCCGCGGGTCATCAGGTGTTAGACTTGAAGGCAAAACGGAACGAGGATCAAAAGACAAAAATCTGACTGAACGCGTACTTGAACTAGCGAGGTTAATGGACGCAAATTGGTGGGGCAAGGAGGAAAAGTCACGTTCCCCCCCCCCCAAGTTGACATAAAGTAAGGAATTCGACAGAAGGGACCTTGGATATGATACGCCACAGTCATTTATTGGACGCTTTTGCGATACCAAGCCTTTTATTTGAATTCAGCGGCTAAACGCAGATGCTTGAAATATTACAAAATTCAAAAAGTAACTTTTTCTTAATATTAATGTTAGGAATATAAAAATTAGCTGGCCGGATGGCCCATTCTGAGCAGTGAAATAATATGCTTTTAATTATACAGACGGATAGATAATAATGAAGACATTGACAAAAGACTGTGTTGTTCACAACAGCGAAAGACTGCATTGAATCAAACATCTCACTATTTGCACAAAAATCGCGACCTTGAAGACTCAAGTGTCCAAATCTAGTTAGAATGAAAGAGAAGGGGAATTGGTGGAAGCTGTGGCTAAAAATAACTTTTCAGGCAAAATTGTAGAGGGGAGGAATAGGTTGGTTCAAAAAACAAGTACGTTTTTGTGAAAACGCAAGTAGAGACGGACAGACTAACAGATAAAAATCCATACTTGACTGAAGCATGACTGAATATGACTTTAGTGTAGGAAATTTGAATCTAAAAAAACCAAGGCAGTGATTGGCCACAGGCAATCATATTATCGGCGCTCAGACGCGCATTTGGGGCCATTCCTCAATAGTTGTTCAGTGATAGACACAGTAAATTTCAAGTGTGGTGATTTCCAAATGAAATAAATTGAAATAAGTTCAGGGACGCCATACTATAGCCAGCAGCTCAGCTGAGTTTTGCTAGCATTTCTGTGTTCTTTATTCATGATCTGGTAAGATTGAAATTATTTCTTTGTATATTTTGAATATTGTTTAATGTTTCGAGTGATTTGATACTGCCATATCGAAATCTAGCCTTACAAACAAGTAGGGATTTGCTCTAGACCCCCCGCCCTAGTTCAGGGTCTAGGGACAAACAATATACATAAACTCCAGCAAGGGTTAGGAAGGACAGATCAAGTGTTGAGAACAATGAAACATATTACCTATCCTATGTTAGGGCAGGAAACTAATAAATATATTTCAGAATCTGTAGTCTGGGAGGACCTATCTGATGTGAAACCACCATGGTAAAATGTGCTGTATGGTCAGAGAGATCTGACCTGTCTATATGGTGTTGTTGTTGTGTAGTGTTGTGTCCAGACATGGTTAGAGAATGGAATTTTGACACATAGCCAATACTTTGATTGCAGAGCTGTGAGTTTCAGTTGTCACCAAGGCGGTGTAAACTAAGTTGGTGATTTTACCAGAGTGGATCCATGCAGTAACGTTGTGTCAGAGCAGACTATTATTGCCCCCAAGCACGGAGAGGTGGGGCCACCAGATCTCAGCACCAGAGCTACATCTTCAAAGTTGAGTGAGCCTCTGGTCTGCTGGAAATTCACCAACTCCATTTAGTTACTAACAATCCCATAAAATTCCTGCCATTTCTGGACAAGGTGTAGTCAATATAGACTGGAGTGATGAGGCCACCCCAACAGCACAACCATTAACTATCCTCCCAATTAGATGACTAGTATAAACATTAATAAAACTAAATAGTCTAGTACTTACATATGTACACTCTTGCATTTATTATGTAATATTCCATGCATTTCTTTCATAATTTCTAAATCTTTTATAAGTTCTGGTCAAAATAAAACTTGATCCAGAACAAAATAAATGTAAAAAAATTTCTATCAAAAATTTTACACACTTGAGTTAGTTCAGTGTATTATAACATTTGTTAATATTATTAGACTTAGTAAATATCTGTGTGTGTGTCTATAAACTATCACACCACATTACATATCATTACCCTAGACATTTAACGTAGCCACATTCATTAGAAAAAAAAAAAAAGATAAGTGTGAGGTCGTAGTGGTAGCGAGAAGGGCCTTCTGACAACTCTCAGTTACATTTTATCTCAGGAGCCTTCACAGCTGACCTCATGCATCACACGTAGTACCATCACCACCATACAATACCATCAAACCCACTACATATATTGGGGTCTCTTTGTCCCGGGATAATTAGCCCATTAAGTAATATTAGGATCTCCTGGTGGGAGAAATATTGTAAAATTCCCTTAAAATTAAAAGTGTCCCTGCAAATAAAAGTTGGTGAATCTTCACAGCCAGTAATTAGTTAATTAATTAATTAGAATTAGTTAGACTATAGTAATTAGAAGTTCTTTAGAGGTTAGAGATTTATCTTGTATATTATTATATTGTCTAAAAAGTATGGCGGAGCTGGCAAAATTCCGATCAGCTGCTGTGCTGTCGGCAAAGGAGATGGGAATGGAGGGTCAGATTTTAATTCAACATGTAACGGCTGAATGTGATAAATATATTGAACGGGAAGAAAGGAGATTAGACAAAGAGGCTGAAAGAAAATTAGAGTCCGAACGGTTGGCTGAAGAGAAGAGGTTACAAATTGAGGCTGAGACTAAGAGGTTGCAGATTGAGGCTGACAAAGAGGCAAAGGCATTGGAGGCCGAAGAAAAACGACAGCAAAGGGAGGCAGAAGATAGAAGGTTGCAAAGGGAGCACGAATTACGACTAAGGGAGGCAGAAGATAGAAGGTTGCAAAGGGAGCACGAATTACGACTAAGGGAGCTGGAATTACAAGGCCCGGCCCCTGAAAATGGTGCCAGCCCTTTTGCCTCAGATGCTACGCCCAGTCTGGGAGCCTCAAACTCAGCTATGGGGTTTCATTTAGACCATTTTGTTGAAAAAGACGATGACATAGAGGGGTACCTAGGACGTTTTGAGTTATTAGCTACTACCTATGGGTTAGAGAGAGAGAGGTGGAGTTTAAAGCTATCACAGGGACTGAGAGGTACTTCTTATGAAGTATTTGCTAAAATGAACAGGGAAGACCAAGACAATTATGACATGTTAAAGCAGGCTTTGTTATTGAGGTACGAAAAAAATGGTGAATTTTTTCGTAAGAAATTTAGAAATGCCAAACTGTTGTCTGGGGAGACATACCACCAATTCTCTGCCAGACTGGAAACCTATTTGGAGAAATGGACTGCTCTGGGGAAGACCCAAGATCTTAAAGAAATGATCATGATTGAGCAATTGAGAGAGTCCATGGCTCCAGACATGAGAAAATTTCTCATGGAACAAGGTGCAGAGAAGTTGGGGGAGGTTTTAAATGTCGCTGAGAGGTATCAGGCAGCCCAGGCAGAGGTAAGTGGTGCTAAAAAGAAGCACATAGATAATTTTAAAGCTCCACAGCAATTTAATAAATTTGATAATAGGGAGCAGGGAAATAAAGGTAGGACAAACTTTGAACGGCCAAGAAATGACTACAGAGACAGAAACTCACAGTTCAATGACCAAAAATTCAATGAAAGAAAACCGTTGAACCAAGGAAAAAGATGGTGTAAATGGTGCAAGAAGGATAACCATAACACCGAATTTTGTAGAAGGAAACCTTCAAACATTGCTGCAATGAAGTCGGGGACGCAAAGATTAAAGGTTAATCCTAATGGACAACAGGAACCGTATCACCCCCCAGTTTGTGAGGATGTTATTTGTAATGGGGTCACCATAAGGTGCCTTTATGATACAGGTTTGGATTATGATTCAGTTGTGAAGTCTAGCCTAGTGGACCCAAGTCAGTAACCACAGAAACAGTGGAAATACAAGGGGCAACTAAGGACATACCACTCATGACACTTCCCATCGCAAGGATAACGGTGAAAACTCGCTATGTGGAAGGAGAAATCAGAGCAGCAGTGATAGATGAACCAATCTACCCTCTGATATTGGGGTGTAGATACGTCTTCTTGGGGAATCCCGAGAGACCTGTGATCATGGCGACAGTGCAGACCAGGTCACAGAAGAAGGAGGAAGAAGGTGAACCTATAAATGCTCATCCAGAGGAGATGAGGAAGGCGCAGGCTGAGGATAGGACACTCAAGCCATGTTTTAAAAAATTGCCCAAATGCCACACACCTCCGAGCAAGGGAGAATATTTCATGAAGAACAAACTATTATACAGGAAGGCCGGAACTGGAATAAATGGTCACAACCAGCTGGTTCTTCCCACTTCATATAGAGATAAAGTGATGGAACTCGGGCATGCGATTCCTTTCAGTGGTCACATGGGGATCAGCGCCACAGGACAGCGTATAGCTTGTCATTACTTCTGGCCAGGGATAACGGAGGATATAAAAAGATATGTCAAATCCTGCCCAGAATGTCAAAGGGTAGCTCCAAAGCACTGGACTGCTCCTGCAACTCTAGGGGAAATGCCCTTAGTGGGAACACCTTTTGAGAGGGTTGCAGTGGATATTGTAGGACCTCTCACTCGGACCAAGAGGAGGAACAGTTACATCCTTACTCTGGTGGACACTTGTTCTATGTGGGGAGAGGCGGTAGCCCTGCCATCAATTGATTCAAAACATGTAGCAGAGGCACTACTTACAATATTTACCCGATTAGGATTCCCGCATCAAATCTTGACGGATAATGGATCTCAGTTCAAGGGGAAACTAACGGAAGAGGTTTTTAAACTATTTCAAGCCAGACACTTTCATTGTAGTCCGTACCATCCACAAGGGAACGGCCAGGTAGAGAGGTTCAACGGGACTCTCATTTCTATCCAGAGAAAGCTGGCACACGAAAAACCGGATCTGTGGGATCAATTCCTGCCCGCCGCATTGTTTGCGTACCGGTAGGTACCACATAGTTCAAGCGGGATGGCTCCCGCAACTCTGCTATTTGGGAGGCCAATAAAAGGTCCATTAGAAGCTCTATTAAGGACCTGGACAGATGAGAAGGCGGAAGAGACTGTTACCTCATCTTATCAATACGTGAACGAACTGACCACTCGTCTGAAAGCTGGATGGAAACTGGCAAATGATAATTTGAAACAAGCCAGGAAGAAACATGCAGCATATTTTAATAGGAAGGCAAAGGACCGAGAACTAGCTGTGGGAGAGAAGGTGCTTCTTCTACTACCCGGTAGCCAGAATAAATTACAAATTGGTTGGCAAGGTCCATATATGGTTCTAGAGAAGGTGTCTAGAACAAACTATAAAATTGACAAAAAGGGGAAGGAGAAAGTTTATCATGTAAACTTGTTAAAGAAGTATCTGGACAGACCACTCCAGGAAAGCACCCCCTTATTGACCTTGGCTATTGCAACTCAGATGCAAAGGAACCACTCACCTCACATGAATACCCATTACATCCTTGTGAAACAGCAGCACAGGTAAAAGTCAGTAAGCACCTGACTAAAAATCAGAGGGAGAGAGTTCAACAGGTTCTGGAGGAACATACAGATGTTTTAACAGATAAACCAGGCCATACAAATTTGCTACAGTATGACATGAAACTGGTAGACTCAAACCCAATCTGTATGAGAGCCTATTCTATTCCGTTCGCGAAGGAGAAGGCATTGAAGGAAGAAATAGATTATTTGTTGAAGGAGGGGATTATTTCGCACAGTGAATCATCTTTTAGTTCTAGTGTCGTTTTGTTGAGAAAACCGTCTGGGGAACACAGACTGTGCATAGATTACAGGAAACTGAATGCTGTCACAGAAGGACAAGTGGATCCATTACCCGACACAAAACAGTTATTTGCCAGACTGAACAAGGCAAAATACTTTTCAAAGGTGGATCTTAGTAAAGGCTATTACCAGATCCCAGTGAAGCCTGAAGTGAGACCTTATTTGGCTTTTAGCACTTCGGATGGACATTATGAATTCAATATGCTACCCTTCGGACTGAAAAATGCTCCGAGTGTGTTTTCAAGGATGATGCGCAAATTGTTGGATCCCCTGAATAACCCATGTATCACGAATTTCATGGATGATATTCTCGTCGCCACAGAGACATTTGAAGAACACATTGAAGCTCTAGAAATGTTATTTAATAGGCTTCGGGAGGGGAACTTAACTGCTAGGCCAACAAAATGTTGTATTGGATGCAAAGAGTTGGAATTCTTGGGGCACACTGTATATCAGGGTAATATGACCCCTGATCCTAAGAATTTGGAAAAACTGCAGAGAGCACCTAGACCACAAACAAAAAAGGACGTGCGATCATTTGTGTCGTTATGCGGATTTTATCAAAAATATATCAAGGATTTTAACTCTATTTGTGCGCCTCTGACTGATCTAACTCGCAAGGGACTTCCAGATAAAATTAATTGGACTGCGCAAAGTGAATTAGCGTTCCAGGATTTAAAGGAAAAACTCACTAGCAAGCCTATTCTCAAACTACCTGATTTGACACAGGACTTTGTCTTGAGAACCGATGCCAGTAATGTAGGACTCGGGGCGGCGTTGTTGCAAAGATCATCTTCACCTGATGGGGAACTGAAACCAGTCGCTTATGCAAGCCGCAAATTGAATAAGGCGGAACAAGGATACTCCACAAGCGAAAAAGAATGTTTAGCGTTGGTCTGGGCAATAAAGAAGTTTCAAATCTATCTGTATGGTAGGACTTTTGTGGTCGAGACGGATCATCAGCCTCTCGTATTCTTATCTCAGGCTAAGCATGAAAACGCAAGATTGCTGAGGTGGTCTTTATTGCTTCAACCTTATCAGTTTAGTATCCAATATATCCCAGGTAAATTGAATGTCGGTGCAGATTTCCTCAGTCGGCACCCCTGTGATAAAAATTAGAGTAATGGCAGGCGTAAGGAGAGATTTTGTCTATGTGTATCACTGGTTTTAGAACTTGCCGTAGGCATGTTTTCAGGTGGGGAGATGTGTCGTAAAAATTAACAGTGATACAACGTCAAAATATCTCCAATGATACAACGTAGGGATAAAAAAACCAATGCGTAAGCTGCTGGAATACATGATCGCCCGCGCCGCGGGTCATCAGGTGTTAGACTTGAAGGCAAAACGGAACGAGGATCAAAAGACAAAAATCTGACTGAACGCGTACTTGAACTAGCGAGGTTAATGGACGCAAATTGGTGGGGCAATGAGGAAAAGTCACGTCCCCCCCCCTCCTCCCCCCCCCAAGTTGACATAAAGTAAGGAATTCGACAGAAGGGACCTTGGATATGATACGCCACAGTCATTTATTGGACGCTTTTGCGATACCAAGCCTTTTATTTGAATTCAGCGGCTAAACGCAGATGCTTGAAATATTACAAAATTCAAAAAGTAACTTTTTCTTAATATTAATGTTAGGAATATAAAAATTAGCTGGCCGGATGGCCCATTCTGAGCAGTGAAATAATATGCTTTTAATTATACAGACGGATAGATAATAATGAAGACATTGACAAAAGACTGTGTTGTTCACAACAGCGAAAGACTGCATTGAATCAAACATCTCACTATTTGCACAAAAAATCGCGACCTTGAAGACTCAAGTGTCCAAATCTAGTTAGAATGAAAGAGAAGGGGAATTGGTGGAAGCTGTGGCTAAAAATAACTTTTCAGGCAAAATTGTAGAGGGGAGGAATAGGTTGGTTAAAAAAACAAGTACGTTTTTGTGAAAACGCAAGTAGAGACGGACAGACTAACAGATAAAAATCCATACTTGACTGAAGCATGACTGAATATGACTTTAGTGTAGGAAATTTGAATCTAAAAAAACCAAGGCAGTGATTGGCCACAGGCAATCATATTATCGGCGCTCAGACGCGCATTTGGGGCCATTCCTCAATAGTTGTTCAGTGATAGACACAGTAAATTTCAAGTGTGGTGATTTCCAAATGAAATAAATTGAAATAAGTTCAGGGACGCCATACTATAGCCAGCAGCTCAGCTGAGTTTTGCTAGCATTTCTGTGTTCTTTATTCATAATCTGGTAAGATTGAAATTATTTCTTTGTATATTTTGAATATTGTTTAATGTTTCGAGTGATTTGATACTGCCATATCGAAATCTAGCCTTACAAACAAGTAGGGATTTGCTCTAGACCCCCCGCCCTAGTTCAGGGTCTAGGGACAAACAATATACATAAACTCCAGCAAGGGTTAGGAAGGACAGATCAAGTGTTGAGAACAATGAAACATATTACCTATCCTATGTTAGGGCAGGAAACTAATAAATATATTTCAGAATCTGTAGTCTGGGAGGACCTATCTGATGTGAAACCACCATGGTAAAATGTGCTGTATGGTCAGAGAGATCTGACCTGTCTATATGGTGTTGTTGTTGTGTAGTGTTGTGTTGTGTCCAGACATGGTTAGAGAATGGAATTTTGACACATAGCCAATACTTTGATTGCAGAGCTGTGAGTTTCAGTTGTCACCAAGGCGGTGTAAACTAAGTTGGTGATTTTACCAGAGTGGATCCGTGCAGTAACGTTGTGTCAGAGCAGACTATTATTGCCCCCAAGCACGGAGAGGTGGGGCCACCAGATCTCAGCACCAGAGCTACATCTTCAAAGTTGAGTGAGCCTCTGGTCTGCTGGAAATTCACCAACTCCATTTAGTTACTAACAATCCCATAAAATTCCTGCCATTTCTGGACAAGGTGTAGTCAATATAGACTGGAGTGATGAGGCCACCCCAACAGCACAACCATTAACTATCCTCCCAATTAGATGACTAGTATAAACATTAATAAAACTAAATAGTCTAGTACTTACATATGTACACTCTTGCATTTATTATGTAATATTCCATGCATTTCTTTCATAATTTCTAAATCTTTTATAAGTTCTGGTCAAAATAAAACTTGATCCAGAACAAAATAAATGTAAAAAAATTTCTATCAAAAATTTTACACACTTGAGTTAGTTCAGTGTATTATAACATTTGTTAATATTATTAGACTTAGTAAATATCTGTGTCTCATGCATCACACGTAGTACCATCACCACCATACAATACCATCAAACCCACTACATTGGGGTCCATTGAATTCCATTTCTGTTAATCGATACTATAGCCAGTAAGAAGAGAAATGGTGACATGCATCCCAACGAAACTCCAGTTCTTATATCAAAGGATTTTGTAAGCTCTCCATGAAGAATTCTGTATTTCATGCCTTCACATGTTGTTCTTGTTAGGTTAAAGTATCTTACTGTATGAGGTGTAATTAACGACAACTGTTTAATATAAAATTTTCATGATCTTTTTCAGGGCTATGACTGCAATCCAATGCTGTTTGGTTACAGTGGAGGTAAAATAACCCTATTGGGTCAGCTTGATCAACAACATGAAAAGGAGTCAGGCACTGTTAGGTACAGTCTTCGTGGTGCTTTACTGTAACTGATGGTTTTATTTTTTTTTTAAATACCTTGTTTTCGTATATTAACAGTATAAGGTTTTATTTTTTCTGTCCCTGCCACTGCACCATTCCCAAATATACCACACGTTTTGTGGTGTGTCAAAGCAGAAATGTGAGAATCCGTGTGTTACTTTTATTTTATCAACATCATAATGTTAAATAAATGTTGGCTGCCAAAGGTAATTATTTCTCTTTGAATAAAGAATTTTGGAGCCACATGCACGTATTAGAGGATTATTGTTATATTGGTGATTTCTGTTTATAAATGCACATTTCAAGCTAGCAGCTTTTGGCAGGTCAAACAGACTTAATGGAGCAGGTCCGGAAAATGAAGGTCCGAACACAGAGGAGAATGAGCAGGAGGGTGAAATTTATAAGATATTCAGGTTTGAGAGCATGAAGTACCTCTGAATGAATCAAAGATTGCTAACAATCCATGGTTTGATTTTATGTCATGCTCAAGGAATGTTGCAGCAGTGATTTGCATTCACGCTATTTTTTTTTCTGCTATGTTTTATGAATCGAAGTTTTAAAAAAAAACATTAACAATGTTCAGCATGACTGTGAGATACTGAACAAATGTTAAATGTGTTTGAGAACTCAGTTGAAAGTCGTGGGGAACAAAAATAAATTAGCCTCCCAAAAATATATATGTAACTTATGCATTTTTCACACACTAACATTGCCTGGCTAGATAGCTGTTGTATTTGTTGTTTTTCATTCAGACTTTAATATTGCCTGAATGGATATCCGTCACAAGATTTCCAAACATAAATGCAGTCAATTCAATCGCTTTCATATGTTTTCCGGATAGTCTGGCGCTCTCTCTTCCAAACCTTTACACCTCACGGTAGAAGAGGAACGAGTAAGTAGTCATATGTTTTCCACATATACACCCATTTTCCAGTTTACAAAGATTTTTTTTTTTTTCCTTGAAAATTCTACTTGGATGTCAAAAATGTGAATTTCTAAAAAAATGTCCATATGTATACTTTATATATATATATATACACACTTTATATATATATATATATATATACTTGTAATGGCTACAACGTTGTACCGGCGACCAGGTTTTCAAGGAATGCTTACGACCGGGAATTTGACTGAATAACCTGAACCTGCGCGTAAACCCTCTGTGGATGGGAAGGGGCGAAGCTCCTGACCGGGTTGGAAGGAAAGTCCACTGACCCCCCATCCTCGCAATGACATGTCATTGGGCCAAAAGAGCTGGAAAGCTCGAGTGCCGCTGGTTAGAGAAAAAAAATATATATATATATATATATATATATATATACTTTATATATATATATATACTATTGGACAAAAGTTAAGGGCCACCATTCAGTTTAGACAAGGTTTATATAATTGATTGGCAAACTGTAAAGACAAGTGAAAATGTCATTAAAACTGAGCTCAGAGAAATGTGTATACATTTCTGTGTGCACTAGGTTAATTTTTTTTAAATGTCCAAAAACTGGGTCACTTCAACCCGCAGGTGAAAATTGCCATTGTTGCTGCAAAAACTCATGGTTTTTGCAACATGCCCCACTAGTTCAAAAGGTGAAAAAGTGAGTTGAATTTGAATGCACATGGAAAATGATCATCGGTAAAGAGTGTTCACCGTTGGTATGCAATAAATCAGTATGACAAGTGGTCGAAATGATCACTGCATTAGCCATGCCACCAAGGAGAAGTCTCAGCACTGTAGACCGTGGTCAAGCCATGGCATGGATTCAGGATGGTCAATCTGTTCGTCATGTTGCAAGACGTTTAGCAGTGTCCCACTCTACCATTCAGAGACTTCTTGAGAGATTTCAAGCTACCGGACATTTGGAAAATCGACCCTGCTCACGAAGAATTATATAAACTTTGTCTAAACTGAATGGCGGCCCTTAACTTTTGTCCAGTAGTATATGTATATATATATATATATGTATATATATATATATGTGTATATATATATGTGTATATATATATCTGTATATATATATATATATATATATATATATATATATATATATATATATATCTATATATATATATATATATATATATATATATATACGAGGGGCGGTCGAAAAGTTTTGCACTTTACTAAGAAAGCGTTAAGACAGGCGGGATTGCTGTGTATCATTGTAAAGACACACTATGGTTTACATTTCCCGTGCGTACATGGCGCGCGCGGGGTGCCGTGTGACAGAGAAATTGGCGGGAAACTGGTTCAGTTGTGTATGAAGCGGTGTCATGGACAAAACGGAGGCTCGTTGCATAATCAAATTCCTGCACCTGCAGGGCAAATCCGCAAAGCAAATTCATGATGAGATGTTTGCCGTTTATAAGGATGTCTGCCCTTCGTTTGACAATGTGAAGCGTTGGAAAAGTCACTTTCAAACGGGACACAGCAGCGTTCAAGATGAACCAAGGAGCGGCAGGCCGTCCATTGCAGATGATGCAAGCAACGTTGCAAGAGTGGAGGCCCTAGTCCTCTCAGATAGGCGCATAACCGTCGAGAAAATCATGGCTGAGTTGGGACTAAGTCATGGGACCACATTGAAGATTTTGCATGAGCAGCTTCACATCTCAAAGGTGTCCGCCAGGTGGGTTCCCCGCCTTCTCACGCCATTCCAAAAGGAGCATCGAGCCGAAACATCCGCACAGATGTTGGACATTTGCAATGCTGGCGAAGAGGATTTTTTTCGTAGACTGGTTACTGTGGACGAATGTTGGGTGCATTTCTATGACCCCGAGACTAAAAACCAGAGCAATTAATGGAAACATTCCTGTTCGCCACCACCAAAGAAGGCAAAGACGGTAACCTCTGCGGGAAAGGTCATGCTCACCGTCTTTTGGGACTGCCGCGGGGTAATACTCACCGACTACCTTCCTCGTGGCCGTACTATCAACTCCACGTACTACCAAAGCCTTCTCCAGAAGTTAGGAGAAGAAATGAAGCGCAAAAGACGCGGGATGCTGTCCAGAGGCGTTCGTCTGCTTCAGGACAATGCGCCGGCTCATGCAGTTCATGGCTCCATCGTCCTCGCCCAGCAGTGCAGGTATAAAATCATGCCCCATCCACCATACTCACCGGACTTGGCACCGAGTGACTTCTTCCTGTTTCCAAACATGAAGAATCTGCTTCGTGGACGTCGTTTTTCTAACGACCAGGACTTGATTACTGAACTGGAGACGTGGTTCCGGGCCCAGACGGGGGTGTTCTACAATCAGGGCATCAGGAAGGTGAAGAAGAGGGGAGAAGTGCATTGCCTTGAGGGGTGAATACATAGAGAAGGACTAAAGTTCACACCAATTTTCAGGTACGTGCCTTGACTCCTTCATACTAAAGTGCAAAACTTTTCGACCGCCCCTCGTATATATATATATATATATATATATATATATATATATATATATATATATATATATATATATATATATATATATATATATATATATACTTTATATATATATACAGGGTGTTTGAAAAGTTACTGTGCACTTGAATATACGGCAGACTAGAGTAGCGGTTTTGATGTGAGAGTTGTCCCTTCTACCCTAGGCATGACCTTGACAACAGACGAGAGCAATGTTTTTTTGATGTTAGAGTTGTCTGTTCTTCCCTAGGCTTGGCAGTGTTGGCAGTCGCACCAGTGCGTAGCAGCAGTCGGAGTAACCGTAATGCTGTACGAAATCTGATAGACAAGTTTCTTGAAATGGGCAGTGTGCACGATGCACCTCGATCTGGAAGGCCCTACACTTCAGATGAAACAGTTCTCTATATCCAGGACACGATGCTCCAGAGTCCAAGTAAGTCTGTGAGACGGTCGTCCCAGCAGGCTCACGTGTCAAAGAGTACAGCTCACAAGATTCTGAAGACGAAGTTAAAGTTGCATCCATACAACATTACCGCAGTACATCAGCTGAAAGAGAAAGATCACCAGTCCCATGTCAACTACTGCGCCTGGTTTCAGAAATTCCTTGTTGAGGAAGGTGAGAAAGTCCTTGATGTTACCTTCTTCACAGATGAGGCATGGTTCCACCTTTCCAAGTACGTGAACAGCCAGAACACTTGTCTGTGGAGCAGTGAAAATCCACATAAATTTCAAGAAATGCCTCTTGATCACAAAGTCGGGGTGTGGTGTGCCATCAGTTGTATGCGCGTAATTGGGCCCATCTTCTTCAATAACATCATAAATGCAGAACGTTACGGCACCGACATTCTTGAACCATTCCTAACCCACCTTACTGAGCTTGAAATTCAGGAAGCCTGGTTCCAGCAGGATGGTGCAACTGCACACACAACTTATTCATCACTCCATGTTTTGGAGGACATCTTTTGTAATCGCATAATCTCGCGTGAAAAATGACCTGCTCGTTCTCCTGACCTGACTCCGCCGGACTATTATCTGTGGAGTGCACTGAAAGGAAAGGTCTATGAGAACAATCCGCACACAGTGGATGAGTTGAAGGTAGCAATCACCACCCACATTAACCTCCGAAATCGGCGAGTATTTGCCTGAATGGCGAGGGACATTTGTCTCTGTACAAGAAATAAAGGGATACTCACGTAAAATCAATGTCAGGTTAGACATAAATGATAACCTGAGATTTCGCCTCGAGTATTAGCGGGCGAACGCAAAAAAAAAAAAAAACCACCCACATTCAACAGATCCCACTCACAATATGAAGAAGCGTGTTCAGACATGTCTTGAGGCCCATGGTGGACATTTCCAACATCTGCTGTAGAAGAAACTGCTGCGTGGTACTGCAACGTTGTACGAGGTACTTTACTGCACAGTAACTTTTAGGACACCCTGTATTTATATATTTATATATAAAATAAACGGAAGTGCCTAGGCCGGTCCCAAGCCCGGCTGAAAAAGGAGGAGGGCGGCCTGCATGGAGGCCGTAAGGAGGCAGCCCCTCCACCATGCAAAGGCACAACAGACGGAAACAGAAAAAAGGACAAGGCGTCATGGATCTCGATGCAACACGCTGATCTACAGTGGTGTACCCACATCTGAAAGAGCTAAAGGGGGTGTGGGTTTCATTGTGGCCAAAAACCAAAAAGATAGTATCAAGGGATGGAACTTTGTCTCGGAGCGCATTATGGTTGTAAAACTAAAAGAAGGAGAAACCATAGTCAACCTGGTCATAGTGTATGGGCCAAATGAGGATGAGAGAGCAGAGGTCAAGGAGGAATTCTTCGAGCTGCTTCAAAGGACAGTGGATGACTGCCTAGATGAAATTATCATGCTCGGAGATTTCAATGCCAGACTTGGAAATGACCATGCTAGATGGGGTGGAGTTATCGGAAGATATGGAGAAGATACTCTCAATGACAATGGAAAGCGACTCCTTAGATTCTGCAGTGAGCAGAATCTGATCATTACAAACACAAAGTTCCCCCATAAGCGCATACATGCATACACTTGATGTGAACCAACAAAGAATGAGAAGTCAGTGATCAACTATGCCATAGTTAGGAGGAGCTCATTCAAATATGTCCGGGATGCTAGAGTCTGGAGGGGACCAGAGATTGGAAGTGATCACTACCTGCTTACAATCAAAAGAACAACTGAAAGAGTTGCTCAGCCTAGAAACGTCCCAACATCACGCAAGAAACTAAGTAAACGAACGGGAGAAATGAGCATTAAGACCTACAAGCTGAGAGAGCCAGAAATTAAGACCAGATATCAAGGGCTTATTGCTGCAGCAGTGAGCAACACAGAAGAACAACCTGATGACTTGGAAACCCTCTGGCTGAAATTCAAGGACATCATAAAGACAGCTGCTGCAGAAGCATGTGGTGAAGTCCGACTTGGGAACAAGAGAAAGAGAACACCTTGGTGGACAGAGGAAGTCAAAGAGAAAATAAGAGAGAAGAAAATGGCATGGAAACAATACTTAGGAGCTAAAAACACAACAGGACAAATGGAGAAATATAGAGAATATGTGACACTCAGAACAGAAGCAAAGAACAAGGTGCTAGCAGCAAAACAAGTCCTGGGAAGAATTTGGAGAAAAGCTAGAAAAAGATGCGCAAGAAAACCAGAAATTATTCTATAAGACCCTAAAGAACATGAGGAAGGAAAAACAATGCCCTCTCAAATTTATAAAGGACAAGCAAGGCAAATTGCTTACTGCCCTGAAGGAAGTAATGGAAAGATGGAAAGAATATTTCTCAGAACTCCTGGATGGTGAGCATGGTGAAGCATCAGAAATGATAACCACTAGCACAGAAGAGAAAACCAATGATGATGAAGATGACAAAGATGGAAGACCTGAAGGCAGCACTGGAGAAAATCATGATGGGCAAAGCAGCAGGGCATGATGGTATAACACCAGAAATGGTTAAGTACATGGGAGCATCAGGCGACCTATTACTCTTAAGGGTCCTACAGGCAGCGTGGTGCAACAAGACCATACCAAAGGATTGGGAGATTGCCATCATAACACCAATTTTCAAAAAGGGTGATAATCGACAATGTGGAAACCATAGAGGCATATCCATTCTCAGTGTCCCTGGTAAAATCTACTCTAGAATCCTAGAGCAGAGACTCCGATGACTAGCTGAGCCACAATTGGATGAGGTCCAGTGCGGATTCCGAGCAAACCGAAGTACTCAAGACCTAATCTTCACACTCAGACAGCTGAGTGAAAAGGCCCTTGAGTATAAGAGTGAGATCCATCTTTGTTTCATAGATCTGGAAAAGGCATTTGACAGGGTCCCCTGGAGCAAACTTTGGGACTGTTTGGCAAGGAAGAACATTCCAGCACCTCTGATTCATGCTATACAGAGCTTCAACAAGTCTTGCAGAAATTATGTGAGGACAGCAAAACATAAGTCAGAAGAGTTCAGGACCACCACTGGTGTAAGACAAGGTGATATCCTGTCACCTTATCTTTTCATACTCCTCGTGGACGATGTCATCAAGGCATGTAAGGAGAGAACAAGAAAGTATTCAGTGGGGTACTGGAAGATGAGACAGGTCTGTATTTCAGAGCTGGCATTTGCTGATGATGTTGCCCTGATTGCTAAATCAGAGGCACATCTCCAATCCAACCTGCAAGTCTGGAAGGAAGAGCTGGAGAAGAGAGGGATGGTCATAAGCAGCTCTAAAACAAAATCCATGGTGATATTACGAGAAGAAAGAAGACATCAGATTAAGCTGGGAGAACAGGTCCTGGAGCAGGTCGACCACTTTAAATACCTCGGAGCTATTATAGACCAAAAGGGAGGCATCAAAGAAGAGTTGGCTACTCGAAAAGCAGCAGCTGGGAGACTCTTTCAGGCCATAAATCGAGGATTCCTCAGCAAGAGAGAGGTTGGTAAGAAAACGAAGATGGCTGTATACCCCTCCACCTATGTTCCAGTCTTGACATATGGATGCGAGTCATGGGCAATGACTACAACCCACAAAAGCCAGATCCAAACCTCAGAAATGAGGTATCTGAGGAAGGTAGTTGAAGTAACAAGAAGAGACATGGTCCGCAACCAGACAATACGTCAAGGCCTAAAATCCCACCCCCTGCAGACCCAAGTAGAACAGTCCCAACTAGGATGGTTTGGCCATGTCTGCAGAATGGGAGAAGATCGGCTACCACGACAAGCATGGGAAACAAAGAGCCAGGGATCCAGACCCCCAGGACGACCCAGAGTCTGCTGGAAGGACCAAGGACTAGAATGGAACCAGGGCAGGAGGAAGACAGCCGATAGGATAGTCTGGCGCTCTCTCTTCCAAACCTCTACACCTCATGGTAGAAGGGGAACGACTAAGTAAGTATAAACGGAAGTGAAATAGTCAAACTACATACTTACTGTTAGAAGAATTAGAAGAATGTGTCATGCAGTATCAAGAGGCAAGAGGAGGAAGAACTAGGCAACCAATTGATTTAAGGTGATGAAAATAAAGGGGCAAATGAAATCAAGATTTTTCCATTTTTTAGCCTCCCCATTAGTGATAGCAGGCTTTTTATTTTTAATAAGGAAGAATATAATTTTGTGATGAATTGTGGCCTTTTAAAGTAACCTTCTGTTGATAGTGTGGGCTTGGTAATAACCCTTTGATGAAAGTTTGGGCTTGGTATTGCTGACTTTATGTTTGAAAAAAAAACAAAGCCTAATGTGAACTGATTTGCATCATCTTTTTGTTTCTCACACTGAGAAATCTGGGCAGAGTTCTATCAGTTCAGTAAACATTTGTTTAGCTTTTAAATCCCCTTTCATTGCTGTTGTGACATCCTTCTATACTGCCCAGAAATTCATCCTTACAGTTAGATAGATACTTGCTGGAGAGTTTTCATGTTCAAATCTTTTATTTTTTGTTTTTCAATATCCTCTTGCTGTTACTTTCTTCTCTCCAAAATATGTATATTTACCATTATACTGAACACTACAAGCACACACAACCACATTTCAGGTAAACAAAAGCAAAAATTACAAGGTAATATCTCTTCAAGCGGACATTTTCACACTCCAGTTTAAGGCATGTCTTAACTGAAATATGTGGGTATCAAAAGAAGTTATTTGAAAAAAAAAGAAGGTATTCATTTTAATCATTGTCCATGGTCTGCCTACAGAGCATAAGCTTTCAAATAGCTCACACTTAACCCTTTTGTCCTGTGCCATCCATTACAATTCTTTCCATGTCATTCATTTTCTTTCTGTTTCTAGATCTCTTTTTTAAGTGTTTCTTTTTTTGGTCTCCCACCATTTCTTTTACCTTGGGGATTCCAGAACTACCTTGTCATTCTTCTTCCTGGTTCATCCTGAAAAGGACTTTGGTTGCGTTGTGTCTGTTTACAGCAGAGCTGCGATATCTGCACCCTTCGGCCTACACATCCGACTTCAGCACGGCATTTTTGGGGACCGGGTTTGCCTTCCCTCTTCGATCCCTACTCTCTCTCAGCCAGACAGTGACCCTACTCCACCTCCAAGTGGTGGTCCTGGAAACAGGCTGCGTCACTGCAGGCTGGCCGAGAGAGTAGGTATCGAAGAGGGAAGGCAAACCCGGTCCCAAAAAATTCCGTGCGGAAGTCGGATGTGTCGGGCCGAAAGGCGCTAATATCGCAGCTTTGCCGTAAACAGCGACACAACGCAACCAACATCCTATTCAGGACAAACGAGGAAGAAGAAGAAGATACACCACCCACTTTGTGAGAGAAATAGAAATGGTATGAGGCCAAACAAAGAAATGTACTGTGTATTCTCAGAAGTCAAAATAACAGTAAGTTTACAATGAAAACATTCTAATTAACTGTGCCATGAAGTGGGAACAATGTGGGATGTCTGTGACCTGTTCTGTGTTGATGGAGAGTTTCGAACTTAGAGATTAGGTATCAATTACATACGCAAGACACTGTTCCATTCTGTGGTTTAAGTGTATCTTTTTAATGTGTTCCATAGCTGTATGCTTCCTTTCTCCATCTGTTTGGTGATTATTTTTTTAACTGGTATTTTATAAATCGGGTCTGGTAATTTCTGTCAATTTTTTATTCACATTTCTCCATCTCTTGATGTACAGTCATTTATGTTTGCGTCTTTCTCTAACGAATACATAATTTAATAGCTAAATTGGTATAACATTGTCAGAAGCAATACATCCCAGAAAAGAAAGTATGAAACTTTAAGTATCACTCATGAATTTACTTACAGCTGTCTTGTTGAGTTTGAAAAAAACCAGAACTTTGTGAATAAAATTAATCTGCTTGTTCATGTTGTAGAAGTAACTGCTATTTTTTTTTACCTGTTACATCAGTCTGGATTTAGCTTGCATTTATTGTTAAAATTATAAACACAGAAATTGGTTCAGCACCAAAAAACATCTTTAGCATTATGATTTGCTTGCACAGTGAATGGGCCTAACACCATATTCCCAATATGCCTCTATGGACGTGTAATCTCCTCATCCTTTGCCTGGTGTGGTTACCATGGATATCTGAGGAAACAAAGAAAAAAAAGAACCACTGCTCCATAAGGCATGTCATAAAAGGTGACTAATACGAGATTGTGTACGGGGTTGACAACCTCTTTATGTCAAACTAGTTGTTACAGAAACTACTGCTTCATCAGTTTGTGCTTGGACCAGGCTTTCTCAAGGGGGCCATGTGCAATGGTGGCTCCATGCTCCCTAAGGAGTGGAAAAGGAGAGGATAATGATTGTCTGGTGCTGCTTCCTTTCCCTCTCTCTTTCTCACACTCATCAAGTGCTTCCTTTCCCTCTCTCTTTCTCACACTCATCAAGTGCTTCCTTTCTCTCATTCTTTCTCACACTCATCAAGTGCTTCCTTTCTCTCCTTCTCACACTCAAGTGCTTCCACTCTTTCTTTCTCACACTCATCAAGTGCTTCCTTTCTCTCTTTCTCACACTCATCGAGTACTTCCTTTCTCTCTCACACTCAAGTGCTTCCTTTCTCTCTCTCTTTCTCACACTCATCAAGTGCTTTCTTTCTTTCTCACACTTATCAAGTACTTCCTTTCTCTCTTTCTTTCTCACACTCAAGTGCTTCCTTTCTCTCTCTTTCTCACACTCATTAAGTGCTTTCTTTCTCACACTCATCAAGTGCTTCCTTTCTCTCTTTCTCACACTCAAGTACTTCCTTTCTCTCTCACACTCAAGTGCTTCCTTTCTCTCTCTCTTTCTCACACTCATCAAGTGCTTTCTTTCTTTCTCACACTTATCAAGTACTTCCTTTCTCTCTTTCTTTCTCACACTCAAGTGCTTCCTTTCTCTCTCTCTTTCTCACGCTCATCAAGTGCTTCCTTTTTTCATTAATTCTTTTCTCTCTTCTATGTTTCACTCACTCATACACATACAAACACAAGCCTACATGCGTAAAATATAAATACCTATTTTACATTGTGTTCTTAAAATAATGTTCAAGCTTAGAAACTTGTTTTTATACGTGGCTCAAGCTATCAGAATTTTATGTTTGTATACCTTATCCAAAATAGAGCATGAATGTATATGACTAAAAGCATTGAAGTTCTAATAGTGTTAATGCATAAGGGTTGCTGTGTGTGTAAATATGCGTTGGTATGCCTTGTTGTGATATGCAAAACTACCAGGAATTGTAATTTGTGGTTAACAGTGAATGAACATATCTCACATTTGTCTTATCAAATTGTATCATTTTTGTTTTTTAAATAAATGATTGTGTGAGCACATTACACACATATCAATTAAAATTTAACACTAGACCCTATGATATTTCTGCAGGTATTTAAATTGTTGCACACTGGAATCATAATTTGTTAACTTTCTTATGATTTCTTTTTAAAGCAATTATTCAGCCATAAGTAAGCTGTGTGCACATTAAGTTTGACTCGCTTGACAACTGGGTGATTATATGTATAAGAAAACATTTTAGAAGTGCTTATTCTTTAATACATTTTTTGTGTGTGTACTTTTAGTACATTTTGAAAATACAATCTTTAAATCCTATTTGTCCAGTGCCATGAATCGATTCAAGAATTTGGACAAGAAAGCCACAGTCTCTGACACTGCCACAGAGCTGAAAACTCGACATCAGAATACCATTACGTGAGTTTTGTGATTGTTACTGTTTAGTATACTTGACATGAGTTTTGTGATTGTTGCTGTTTAGTACACTCAACATCAGAATACCATTACGAGAGTTTTGTGATTGTCACTGTTTAGTACACTCAACATCAGATTACCATTATGTGAGTTTTGTGAATGTCACTGTTTAGTACACGACATCAGAATACCATTACATGAGTTTTGTGATTGTTACTGTTTATTACAGCATTTTGCAGATATATTGTAAAAGTCACTTCCAGTAAAGAAATATGGACTGTTGTGGTTTAGGGGCCCCAGTTTAGTTCCTGGGGCTCCCTGAAGAGACAAAGAAAGAACAGGATTACTGCACCCTCATGCATGTTATACAAAGTGACTAATATGAGGTTTGGCATTGGGCTGGCAACCTCATCATGTCCAATAAGTTGCTACATAAACCACTGCTGCAAGAGAATGTAACTGCTTGGTGCATGCTTCCTACTAGGTGACCAGCTGCACAGTGGTGGCTCCATGCTCTGTAGCTAATGCATAGGAAAATGATGATGTAGTCTAGGGATGCTGTCCAAACGTGGGTTTCATGTCTGATTTTTGTAATTTCCATATGCCAAGAAATCCTTAGTATGTGCATTCTGTGGATGGGACTTCAGTCGTTTTTTCTTATCTAGAAATGGAATGACGCCAACTCTGCCACTGTTGAGCCGTGGGTGCAGCATAGACTATTTTGGTGTTTGAGCACTGAATTTCTCCAAATCTTTTGTTTTTGTTAAAAGGCAGTTGTTTAACCAGTGGCAGGCTTGTCCTTAATTTATAGCACTTTATAACAGAGCGATTGTGAAAAAAAAAGAGGAAAAAAACAAGGAATTAAAGAACGGAACAGGGTATAGGTGGTGAAGTGTTTCTTCTTGTCAATCTGTAAGAGTAGTGTCCCATTGATATTTGGTACAAATCCAGAGATCCTTGTATACTGAAAAGATAGGGAGGCTATTTCTGAGAGTAAAATCTGGCCTGGAAATTCAAATTTAGAAGGTTGTGCTTTTGTATAATAGTCAACTTGTGGCAGGCGCAAAATATACCAAAGAGAGATTGAAGCAAACCTAAAACAGCAACAGCAACAAAACAAAAGATGCAGTATTAAGAGCAGAACTGTTTAGGAAGTAGTATTACTTCATTGGGACAAGTGATTACTGGTTACCAGGAGTCAAGGAATCTTGTATTTCTGATTTAACTGATGTATCAGCAGTTCAGACTTAACAGAGGAGTCCTTGGTTGTCTTCCACAAATACACAAGCATCCACACATGTATAGCACCCACACATGTATGTATACATCATCATTTCCATTTGTGCTCCTTACAGAGCATGGAGCCACCATTGCAGTTGGTCCCTGTGCAGGAAGCCACCACCAAAACCTTCGTGTGCTTTTGTAGTGGTAGTTTCTGCAGCAATTTGTTTTACAGGATGAGGTTGCCTGCCTCATACACAACCTCGTGTTAGTTGTCTGTTATGATGTGCCAGAGGGCGCAGTAGTTTTGTTATTTTCTTTGTGTGTGTGTATCTGTCATCAGTTAATTGTGACTTTAAGACAAGAATTAAGTTTGATTCATGATCATTCCAGCCAGTCTTATTTTTTGTTGTATAGTCAGGTATCAATCCATAATGGCACGAAGGAAAATGCAAGCAAGATAGCTACTTCTGGTGTTGATGGTAACCTGATCATCTGGGATCTGAAGGTATGATAATGTTGTTGCTGGGTTGTAGTATTAGAAACATGTTCATCTTAAAATAGGTTTACGGGATTTTGATTGTAAATTCCCAGTTAATTTTTTACAGAAGAGAGAAATCCCTTGTTTCATAATCTCTTGTTACTCATCTTTGTCATTATATTTGTAGTGTTTTTATTTTTTTTAACATCTTTGACAGTGATATAATGTGTCTTCTGTTTAGACCTTTATTTTCATGCTACTGTTTTAATTAAGTTAAGTTGGCATTCATTTTCAATGAAAGTGTTTAACAGCAGTTTTGTTTATCTTTTTTACTTTCAGTCACTGGAGAAAAGCATTAAAGGCCTGCACATTTCCTAGTGTGGTTACTACAAACCAGCTGGTGGCATCTCCATCTTTTTTTTCCCCCATTCAGTATAAATTACTCAGGGAGAGCCACTCTAGTTGTTCTGTGTTAGTTTTGCTGTGTTTTATTACAACATTACTTTTATAATGTTGTCAAAATAACCTGATTTAACCTATTTAAAATCATAATTACTCTTTCATTATGTGTGAGGAGATTGAGTTCTGTATTGATTCCATGTCAAATGTTGAACCAGAAGTCATGTTAACTGTCGAAATTGTGTGTCCTTAGTGTAGTTTTTTTCTTACAAACCTTCACACATGTCCAACACTTTTTTTTCTGTCATGTTAACTCATGTGTGAAACTTTATACTAACTAATGTATCAGCCAGAGATTTTTTAAAATTTGCTATCATTTAAGGAAATACAATGAATTGTTACAATAATGTTTTTTGCTTTGGAATATTAAACACTCTGATCTTCTTGGAATAAAAGAGTGCCTCAAAAAAAAAAAAAAACCACTTGCAGTTGTATTATTGTGCTTGTCAGTTCTCTGACAAATCTTTTAAGTTCGGTATCAAAGATTGATATGTTGAATAACTAATTGCTGCAGCTGTACCCACCCATATGAGACGGTTCAACATGTGCTGCTCACTTGCCCAGGACTCCACAGAAATAAAGAAAGCTATTGCCGGGGGTCCCAAAAATTACAAGCACTATACAGCATCACTCAACAGCTACAGAACACATGCAAATTCTTCAGCTTGGCATTGGCTGCTAAAGAGTGATGAACTCATCAACCTTAGTTAATCAACAACAACAATAATATGTAGATAAATATAATCTCTTTTGGTGCCCGTCACAAAATAAGCTGAACAGTGAATGTGTGGAAAAAAAAAAAACACTAGTGGAAGTGAACACAACATTGAATGAAACTATTGTTAATAAAATAACAGTAAATCAGAACTTTACTGAGAAGAGTATGAACTGCAGCCACAAACATATCACACAGAATTATAAATATGCAGGTTGCTGATAATACAAAATTAAGATCCTTTGGTAACTGCTATGTTAAACATTAAACAGAAATTTTCAGATTAAGAAAGGGCTCTGCTAACTTAACTCTCACAGAAATATAATTGACCCAAAAATCAGTCCTTCTTCTTCTTCTTCTTCCTCGTTCGCCCTGAAAAGGACAGTGGTTGCGTTGTGTCTGTTTCCAACGTAGCTGTGATATCTGCACCTTTCGGTCGACACATCCGACTTCTGCACGGCATTTTTTAGGACCGGGTTTGCCTTCCCATTGCGATCCGTACTCGCTCAGCCAGCCTGCACTGCTGCAGACTGTTTCCAGGACCACCACGTGGAGGTGGAGCACGGTCTTGACCAGCTCTGGTTCGCTGGTCCTGACGCAGGCAGTCAAGCTATGAGTCGCTGACTGCGGTCTCTAT
This sequence comes from Oreohelix idahoensis, assembly GCA_024509875.1. NCBI lineage: Eukaryota > Metazoa > Mollusca > Gastropoda > Stylommatophora > Oreohelicidae > Oreohelix > Oreohelix idahoensis. The sequence goes on from JAMPIV010019034.1 coordinate 86,447, forward strand.
TGCTGCGTCTTGAGGTCCCAAAATCAGTCCAAACTGTAGACACTACCAACACCCACATCAAACGGTGAAACATCACCTGTTGTTTTGCCCAGCATTGCAACAGTTGAGACAACACCTACAAAAGAACCCAACTGTTGAAAATATCCTATATAGCAGACCTGAACAACTGATCAGAATCGCACAGTTTCACATTATGGCATCAGAATCGCCAAAAGCTAACTCTCAGTGATAGTGAATCAAAGACAAGACAAGACAGTCCAAATGAGTAGACATAACATGAATTAAATCTATTGGATAGGACAAACAAATCTTCTTCTTCTTCCTCATTCATCCTGAAAAGGACGTTGGTTGCGTTGTGTCCGTTTACAGCGAAGCTGCGGTATTTGCGCCTTTCGGCCGACACATCCGACTTCCGCACAGCATTTTTTGGGACCGGGTTTGTCTTCCCTCTTCGATCCCTACTCCTCAGCCAGACTGCAGTGATGCAGCCTGTTTCCAGGACCACCACGTGGAGGTGGAGTAGGGTCTTGGTCAGCTCTGGTTCGCTGACGCAGGCAGTCAAGTTATGGGTCGCTTACTGCATTCCTCACTTTTGATGCATCTTGGGTTCCCGGACAAACAAATGAATCCTGTCATAGGTTTTGGGACAGTAAGAAATAAAATAACACACATGGTTTTATATTCTACCACATGGGTAGGAAATTTATGAATTATTTATGAATTAAAGCGCATGGTTAACAACAACATAATTTATAACACATGAGTAGAAAATACATTGTTATCACAACATGGCTAGGTAAAATATTAATTATACCATGGATTGAAACATCAGGAATACTTAATGATGGGAAAAAGCTTTCTACCTCATGTTTTATTATTTTAACAATGTAAAAATTACCTCTAAGCATAAACAGAAATGACAATATTCATACTAACAAGTGGCCTTGCTGATTCAGAATGAAAGTTATGGCTTTGACTGAAGTATTCAATCTCATGCACTATCTCAAGGGATGTAATTGTTTTCCTTTATTTTAAAAGAAATTATATTGTTGATTATATAATAATAATTCCTGTTGTTTCAATCTAAGTAGCATCATTTGTTCCTATTATGCACATGAATGAAGGCCAATGCCCCACAGATATCTGAAGAGTAATGATGGATGGGTTTCTTAAATACAAAAAGATTTCTGCTGGATCTAAATCAATAATTTACTATTGGCAGTCAAAGTTTGATTTTCATTGTAACAAATAACAGCAGATCTGTTAACTGTTTGTGTGTTCCTGACACTTGCACAGCAGCATATATATGTGGCAGTTTTATCACAGGACCAAAAAAAAAAACCAAACAATCTTTAAAGTCATTCTCATTATGATGAAATGCAACATTCACTCATGTCATGCTGCATTCAGCTAACTAATTTTATTCAGAAATGGTCTCATAGTTGAACAAAGAAACATATGACCAGAGGGATGGATTAAGTTATAAGCAGATTTTTTTGTGTGGAAGCAACAGATTGGCAAAACCTGTCTTATTTCTTTTAAGTATTAATTTCCAACCTGTTGTTGAAATACTGTTATGAAACGATAAATGACAGCTGACAAATTATGTCTGACTGATATGTACAAACTGTAATATATATATATATTTTGGTGATGCAGGAAACTAGTTATAATTGACACCCTAAATCAAGTGACATCTATAGTTGAACACAATCATAAATGCTCGTTATCCACTACAGATTGGTATTTTCATCACTGAGATCAATATGATAGGCCAGGTTTTCTGTTCCTCCATTCTGAATGGTACATTTTTTCCCTACATTCTTGGGTGTTTCTCCATTACTAATTACTGCTTCCACATCTTCACGTCCTCCCTTATGCTTTTTATACTTCTATAAGACAAAATAGAAAATGTTGTTAGCAATAAAAATAAAAAGTATTTGAAGGAAATAAATATTAGGTGGAAGAATAACACACAGCCATTTACTTTCCCTCCCTGCTTAAAATTCCTGTTTGAATAATACCTGGACATGCTATTTATCAACAATGTTAGATCATTTAGAGCATAAATGATGAGCTTAATTTGAAAATGAAACCAAAAATACCCGCTCTGGGGTTTAAAAAAATGTGATTGGAAGATTACCATTTTCAGCGTAAAAGTGGTATTTTAAAATATGAAAAAAAGCAAATTGTTCTGTTCATATTTTGTGGATCAGACATCAAGTGCTTTGGAAAACTGTGACAGATATGAATCTTCAACACAGATAAAACTGGTGAGTGAAGAAAAGACACTGACATGTTGAATGTGCTTAGAGTGGAGCAGAAAAAAATACTGGTAGTTGAGAAATCAAAACCCAGGTAATGTTGTGTCAAGACTTTTTAACATCTAAATAGAAGAAGAAGATGATGCTGAAATGCACGATTTTGAAAACCAAATATGAAAGCAAATTATGCAGTTTTTTTAAAAAAGTGATAAGATTTAAAATTTGATGTCAAGATCATGACTATTGCAAATGCCTCATCACAAGAATACAGCAATATAACCAGGCTGAGTGTTAATATATAAAACTGCTAGGCATTAGAACAATATAAAGAAACATTGATAGGCGCGTGTCAGCAAAACAAGTGAAGATTGATGATGCAAAATAAAAATCGGTGAAGAATATACATAATAACATTTGCACAAACATTTGTCTCCAACAGTTTGATAGATTACAAAATGGACAATAAATAAAGGAGACAGCAAAAGAGTAAGGCTTAACATTTTTACTAAAAATAAAACCGACCATCCCCTGGGACATATTTATGTTGCAGTAGTACTTTTACAGGATTATATTCGGTATAACAGTCAGTATAATTAAAAGGAGACAACACAGTTTGATACATAACAGATGAACGTGAGCAGATGTGGAGGGTTGACCAGACAGTCAGTTTATCAATGAAGAACAATGCTGAAAGGAGAGAGCTTTGGCTGGATCTTGGATAGATTGGAAAGACAGTGGAACAAGGTCTGCGATTTTGCCTGAATGCTATTGAACCGGATGCGTACTATAAGTATATAGCTTGGCTATTTGTTCACACTTCTTTTGATTGTTTGTTTGTTTTTTTATATCTAATGCCTCTAATTTCTGATTTAATAATAAATTATGCTCATGACAATTTATGTTACATGCAAAAATATAACATTGAAATCACACTGCACAGAGATACATACCTAATTTATCGACCAATGACCCATAACCCTAAACTCTAAGATTATTTTCCAACCAGACATAGACCTAACACCAACCCAGTCTCCCACGCACTACCCCCAAACCATAACCGGCACCTTCCCCACCCCCTTGTTAAAAATGCCATCAAGAAATGAAAATGCAGACAACGACCTAAACAACAATTTTGAGCATAAATGATGAGCTTAATTTGAAAATGAAACCAAAAATACCCGCTCTGGGGTTTAAAAAAATGTGATTGGAAGATTACCATTTTCAGCGTAAAAGTGGTATTTTAAAATATGAAAAAAAGCAAATTGTTCTGTTCATATTTTGTGGATCAGTCATCAAGTGCTTTGGAAAACTGTGACAGATATGAATCTTCAACACAGATAAAACTGGTGAATGAAGAAAAGACACTGACATGTTGAATGTGCTTAGAGTGGAGCAGAAAAAAATACTGGTAGTTGAGAAATCAAAACCCAGGTAATGTTGTGTCAAGACTTTTTAACATCTAAATAGAAGAAGAAGATGATGCTGAAATGCACGATTTTGAAAACCAAATATGAAAGCAAATTATGCAGTCTTTTTAAAAAAGTGATAAGATTTAAAAGTTGATGTCAAGATCATGACTATTGCAAATGCCTCATCACAAGAATACAGCAATATAACCAGGCTGAGTGTTAATATATAAAACTGCTAGGCATTAGAACAATATAAAGAAACATTGATAGGCGCGTGTCAGCAAAACAAGTGAAGATTGATGATGCAAAATAAAAATCGGTGAAGAATATACATAATAACATTTGCACAAACATTTGTCTCCAACAGTTTGATAGATTACAAAATGGACAATAAATAAAGGAGACAGCAAAAGAGTAAGGCTTAACATTTTTACTAAAAATAAAACCGACCATCCCCTGGGACATATTTATGTTGCAGTAGTACTTTTACAGGATTATATTCGGTATAACAGTCAGTATAATTAAAAGGAGACAACACAGTTTGATACATAACAGATGAACGTGAGCAGATGTGGAGGGTTGACCAGACAGTCAGTTTATCAATGAAGAACAATGCTGAAAGGAGAGAGCTTTGGCTGGATCTTGGATAGATTGGAAAGACAGTGGAACAAGGTCTGCGATTTTGCCTGAATGCTATTGAACCGGATGCATACTATATGTATATAGCTTGGCTATTTGTTCACACTTCTTTTGATTGTTTGTTTGTTTTTTTATATCTAATGCCTCTAATTTCTGATTTAATAATAAATTATGCTCATGACAATTTATGTTACATGCAAAAATATAACATTGAAATCACACTGCACAGAGATACATACCTAATTTATCGACCAATGACCCATAACCCTAAACTCTAAGATTTTTTTCCAACCAGACATAGACCTAACACCAACCCAGTCTCCCACGCTCTACCCCCAAACCATAACCGGCACCTTCCCCACCCCCTGGTTAAAAATGCCATCAAGAAATGAAAATGCAGGCAACGACCTAAACAACAATTCCCCCCCCCCCCCCCCCCCCCCCCCCCCCCCCCCCCCACTGACTCGGCCAGATCATGCAAGATATTCAGTTATTTCTTCTAAAAAAAATGTCACCAAGTTGGCTATGAACAAATTATTTCTACAACTGCAAAAACCAAAGATGGTAAATATGTGTAAATGAACTAGAACAGTATAAGTAGATGCCAAGGTAGCTGAGATCTCACGGGCAGATCTGAAAAAAAAAAAAGCAGCTCAAAATATAGCAGCTGTTGGTGAGCAGAAGTGCAGCCCTATGTTCCATGTGGGATAAAAAGGATTGAAGGAGTCCTCATTGCTATTGTTACTGAAATTTTATTGGCATATTTTGTGCTGAAATTTACCGAGGCATCAAATCTTGTTCTTCTTTTGTCTACTTCTTGTGATGTGCCGAAGAAAGGGTTGATTATGGGTTTCCAATCCAGTGCACGTAAAGCAGCCTGGTGTGCTACCATGTTGTGTTTCTTTAAGATGTCTTTCATCTCCTCTCTGGTCCATCATCATCTTTCATTACCCTTCAGCTCCCAGTGAAGCATAGGTCATCAACAAATTCATACCAAGCCCTTCTGTCCTGTGCCATCCATTCAAAGTCTTTAGATATCTTCTTTACCTCTCTCAAGTCTATCTCCATCAGTAACTTTCTCCACGTTTGTGTTTTCTTCCTTTTTTTTTTCTTACCCTTGTGATCCCAGAACAAAGATTGCCTTGTACTGCCATTAACTGTTTTTAACTAGTTTCGTGGAGGAAAACAAATGACAACCAAGAAGTTACAGATTTTCAAAGATGGTTGCTTGCACCAAATAAAAGGATTACAACTGTATGATGCCAATGAGTCATCCCAGTAAAGAACCAGACATATACCAGTGGAACAAGAGATTAGGAAATGATGATGTAGGCTAGAACACATATCTTCTCCTGGGTCATCCTCTATTCATTGTTGCTGCCATTCTGAGGTTGTAAGCCTGTGCTGCTAGTTGTTCAGTAACCGAGGGATTCAAACCTTTTTTCTACCTCCTTCACTGGGAGAAAAACAATTTATTTCACAAGTGGTAATTTTTACTTATTGCTTGTTGGATGATGACGTGCTGGTATAAATAGTGTATTTATAAGTTGTACTTGTGATGCCATCTGGATTGTTAGATGTTTCAAAATTAGGGTGAGCAGACGGATAACATTATTGGTTTCTTGAATTCACATCTTAACCTCTATGTCTATTCTTTTGTCTGCGTCTAACAAGCTGCTTATGTATTTCAACTCATCCACTTTATTTAGTCTTTGTACTACCAACTGATATTTCTCCATCTTTGCATTTTAGTTATTACTGATATGTCTTTTTAGCTCTGTGATTATTTTCATTTTGTACTCAAGGCAGCAGGTGTTAGGAAGGTGTGTGCAAGTCTATGTAAAATTTACTCAGATCAACAGCAAAGACATAGATTAGTGGTCTTCATCTGTTTTGTTTGCTTCATGCACCATTACACCAGGTTTGCAGAAACTCTTTCATGTAAGAAATCTTAGTGCCCTGCACAGCACACTTGATTTTCATTCTTTCATCATAATCACTCACAGCCTTTAGATATCTTCTTTACCTCTCTTAAGTCTGTCTCCATCAGTAACCTTCTCCACGTTTGTGTGTTCTTTTTTTTTTCTTACCCTTGTGATCCCAGAACAAAGATTGCCTTGTGCTGACATTAACTGTTTTTAACTAGTTTTCATGGAGGAAAACAAATGACAACCAAGAAGTTACAGATTTTCAAAGTACATGGTGAGTAATATGAGGTTGGTCATGGGGTTGACAACCTTATCTTAGAAAACAATTTGCCATAGAAGCCACTGTTGCAAGAGCATGCAAATGTTTGGTGCAGGCTTCCTGCAAGGGAATCAGCTACAGTGGTGGCTACTTAAGGAGAGCAAAGGAAAATGAATGATGATGATACCTAATGACTCTTGTACATTTACCTGTAAAACAGCTAACAATAAGTGCAGTGCCAACCAGTACTGTTACTCCTACAGCTGTGTAATACAGGTAGGATAATGTGTAGATGTATTCAACACCTTCATATCTGATAGAGAAAAAAGCACAATCAGATATTAGATTTTGGGATCAGGCGAACAAAAGTTAGCTAAAGTGGAAAGTCTAATTAAAAAACAAGAAAAGTATGGCCCAAGTTACAATTGTGAAATTTTAATTACAGACAGCATGCACAAAAACAGTATTAAAAAGAAGGGGTAAGTTGATATAAATACATAAACTAAGATAAATCTCACTGTCCAGTAATTGCTTGATTATAAGATGAATGGAAATTAGGTGATGATGAAAGTCTTACTAAGACACAAGAAAAATATGGTCCACTTTACAACCATGAAGTCTTCATCACAGACAGGATACATAAAACAAACAAAAAAAAGTACACAAAAGACAGGGTAGACTAAAATAAATGCACAAAGTCAGATCTTACTGCAGTCCCCTTCATGCTTAAAGTTAGTTGCTTATCCTTTACAGGACGTGGCAATCAACCCCAGCTTTTATTGGCTGTTTGTGATTTTTCTAGGCAATTTTTTCATTCAGTAGTTTGCCATTGCTTTCTGAATGGTATGGCGCTTATACCATTGTTAAAAATCCACACAAAGCAATTTGCTTCCAAACCGCCTGCAGCAGGTTTCGAACCTGGTATATCTGGATTATGAAACTGCGTTCATATCCATTAGGCCACAGACGCCTTCATGCTTACGGTATATTATTTTCAGGGACAAATTTCCTTTCTGGGGTTTTCCCACTTCAGTACTTAAGAAAAAAGAAACAAAAATGTCTACACTGTATATAGTATCTCTCCTTTGTCCATATCAATGTATATTTTTAAGGGAAAATTCCCTGTAGACTATTGTGCAAAAGAACAGTTTTAAATACTAGAAAAAAATACAACAACACAGACATCCTACAACAACACAGACATCCTACAACATCACAGACATCCTACAACAACACAGACATCCTACAACATCACAGACATCCTACAACAACACAGGCTCACATCAGCCAAGGCAACACACTTGGCTCGACAATGAGATACACATGTTCTTATTCCTAATTATATCTATGCTTATTACCTTTTGGCAGCAGCAACTGCTACTGCTGTGGTGCTGAAGTTAGCAATTGTAGCAGGTGTTGTTGCATTTATATTCCAGTAACAATCAACAATAGATATGGGAGACTTAACAGCAGTGGACACATTGTGAATAAATGCACCGATTCCAATCCAGGACATGAGTATGAGAGAAGTGAACAAACCAGCTATGGCACCCTGTGAGACAGCGTAAAAGACAAATATTTAAAAACTTAAATTTTTTAATGTCTTGATTTGTTTTTAAGTGCACTAAACATGTTTTTATAAATTTATTTTAAGACAGTTGAAGTAATGCAAAATAAGTTTAGTACACTCAAAGATATTAAAGCTATCAAAAGCAAATCTCTCCATCTGTTCACTTTTTCTTATATGCTAAGACAATCCCATCTGACAGCAAAATTTTAACATGGTGCATTACATCTTGTCGGATATTACAAATATACAATTGTTTATGGTCTAGACATATCTGATTTAGAAAGCTTTAATTTTTTTTTTTTTTTTTGGTATTAAATGTATGTAGCCTATTAATCAGCAAGTATTCCTGTGAAACAATGATGGGGGAACTAGTAAAGTCAAAGTCTTAAACTTTCAGCATGCACAGCACATTTAGAAGACTAAGGATCATGCTTAGAACTCATTTTGTTGATTCTGAAGGAAGTTACTTTACATGTTCATAAAATTTTGAAAAAGAATTTTGAATTTTGCCTCCTTTTTATTCAAGGGATATAATTATTAACCACTTTGCTGTTCATGAGAAACAATTAGACAACAGAAACATCATCGAATATATGTGATTAGATGTCATTTTAATAACGCTTTTTTCCACTTATTATTTTCAGAAATAATAAGTAAACAACTACTTGTTCTGAGGTGTAATTTTTTTTAAAATAATGCAAATGTGTCTAACCTTCATTTAAAAAATGTAAAGTGTTGTGAAATCATCGATGTTTACCAATTTGGTAGCTGAGACACGCTCTAACAGAAAATATTGAGATTTTATATTATTAATTGTTATAAAATTCAATTTCAAATATTCTGAATTGCCCTGAGTGTCTTCAAACCTTGTTTACTGAATTACTGAATGCAATGATAATATTAATTACTTATTAATGAAGTTAAGAATATTTTAATCTTCAAACACTTTGAGAATTGTATTATTACAGGGCAGAGATGTAAAAAGGCAATAATGCCTATTTATCTACCCTGTTGAAATAAAGATTTCATTTGTTCATTTTATATCTGTATGCAAACATTGGGTTGATTAAACTGAAAGAAAATAAATCTTTAAAATAAACTAAAAAGGTAGAAGAAATCATAATACATAACACAGTGATTGTAGTCATAATTTAAGTGTATGCACTTGGGCATAAATTATAAATGACAGTTATCAAGTTATTATATATATGCTTTATGCAGTTGTATGGTGAAGTCGGCGTCTGTGGCCTAATGGATATGAACACAGTTTCATAATCCAGACATACCAGGTTCGAAACCTGCTGCAGGCAGTTTGGTAGCAGATCGCTTTGTGTGGATTTTTAACAATGGTATAAGCGCCGTACCATTCAGAAAGCAATGGCAAACTACTGAATGAAAAAATTGCTTAGAAAAATCACAAACAGCCAATAAAAGCTGGGGTTGATTGCCACGTCCTGTAAAGGATAAGCAACTAACTATGGTGAAGTACCATGGGCAAGAAAGATTTGAGGAATTCAAATGTGGATATATAAAAACATGGGCAAATTTTTGTGGACACAGATACAAACAAACAGATATGGTTAAAAAACTAGGAATAAAGTGTTATTGTAAAAAAAGAAACAATAACTCTTTGTCAAAAACCATAACTGAAGGAAATGATGAAGGCAAAATGGCAATCTGTCTACAAGTGGGAAAGAAACATCAAGACAACATGGACAGAAAATAACATTACAAGACTGCACCAACAAAGCGAGAGACAGAAAAAAGTTGGAGGTTTATTTCAAACAACCTTCAATATGCAGATAGCAATGGGATTTTGCATCAACCACACAAACACACAAACATAAAATGCAAATAAAAACAATATTATAGTTTTCAAAAACTCTTAATTTGTTTGTAATTCAGGGCAGAAGTCAAATATAACAGGCTTAAAACGTTCATTTTCTCTACTGTTCATCAAAATATTGCATTCATTATGTATGTACATGCATTCTTTTATATGTAAGGAAAAGGATCCCGTTGCACACCCATTGAGGCATATTGGGAATATGGTGTTAGGCCCATATTTTCTTGACCATTGGCACACTAGGGGTGATGTGGTCAGCATCACGCCGGCCGCCTTAACCTTCCCAGAGTGGCTCTGGTACCCAGTTGGGGCTGGGTCGACCCAGGAGCCGTTTGCGGCCTAAAAAAATCCCACCTCATCTGGGGATCGAACCATAGACCACTGAGCTAGGAAGCCAGTGCACTAACCGCTATGCTACTACGGCTCCCCCTTTATATGTGCTTATATATAATTTTGAAACCCTACAGCGGAATGTAAACATGCAGTAAATATTCAGTTTCCATTCTACTACTGCTGTCAATGAATCACTCTGTAGTAATGCTTTAGTATGAATGACCTTGAGCTAAATGACTTTATCATAAGACAATACAAAAATACTTACCCACTTGTTTGCCCAAGGGAAAAACATTCCCAAGACAAAAAGACCAAAAAATGGGCCATTGAGAAGACCATACACAGCATACGTGGCCTGTGAACATTGGACAAGGGTTTAGGAAGGGGGTGGGGGGATATGGAGTAAATACAGCTGAATTATATAATCTCACCTTTAATTAAGTCACTAGTTTAACAGACAAATTATGACACATTAACTAACATCTAAGCAAAACAAAACCAGATAATACATGAACAATATTAGAGTAGTCACACAAGGTATGCAATACACTGCAAAACCAAGAAACCAGTTTTGTTTTATCACTGGATGAATTTATGTTTTTATTAATTTTAATTTTGAGATGTTGCATTCTATGCAAGCCACTAATACTGGCAAGTTAAAAAGATTATGACCGGTTTCAATGCCCCTGTGCACCTGGCCATCTCTTGCATGTGACAGAAGGTTCCTACCTCCTCAATGGACATTTATGACGCACAAAGCTGAACTGTATTTATTTGCACCAAATACTACGTCCAATTGACAGAGCGGTTAGAGTGCTGGTCTCTCATGGCAAAGGTGCTGGGTTCGATTTACGGTATCAACACACTTCAGTCTACCCAGCTGTGAATGGGTACCTGACTTTGCACTTAAATTAGTGAAGGAAAAGGCAGAGAGGAAGGGAACTGGTCACCCACCTCTCGATGCTGGGACCTAGTAAAATGAAGTCTCTAACACTTCACTCCCCTACAGCAGTATTTGTTATGGGACTACCTTGACCTTGTTACTGCTTTGTTGGAAAATTGAGGAAATATGGACATTCAAAACCAGTTTATAAAAGGTAGCGATTTTTCATTTCTCAGCAACATTTATGGTATTCCTGGACATCAGCACCCTGAGCGATTCTCACATCTGCTCACCCCTGCTGCCAGTCCTGGTGTTTCACATCACTCCAAAATAAATTTAAATGCAAGCTGTGTGCTATGAGTATTTGTGTTAATGTAGGAGTGTGCATGCACGCACCACAATGTAAATGCATGTTACTGTGGGAATGCATGTATTACAGTGTTAATGCATGCATTATTAAATAACTACTTGTGTGATAGTGGATTTAAGTGAAATCAATGTGTAATGTAGTCTTGTTGCATGAAGCACATTGTATGTATAATCATCATCATGTGTAATGTAGTCTTGTTGCCTGAAGCACACTGTATGTATAATCATCATCATCATGTGTAATGTAGTCTTGTTGCCTGAAGCACATTGTATGTATAATCATCATCATCATGTGTAATGTAGTCTTGTTGCCTGAAGCACATTGTATGTATAAATCATCATGTGTAATGTAGTCTTATTGCCTGAAGCACATTGTATGTATAATCATCATCATCATGTGTAATGTAGTCTTGTTGCATGAAGCACATTGTATGTATAATCATCATCATCATGTGTAATGTAGTCTTGTTGCCTGAAGCACATTGTATGTATAAATCATCATCATCATGTGTAATGTAGTCTTGTTGCCTGAAGCACATTGTATGTATAATCATCATGTGTAATGTAGTCTTGTTGCCTGAAGCACATTGTATGTATAATCATCATCATCATGTGTAATGTAGTCTTGTTGCCTGAAGCACATTGTATGTATAAATCATCATCATGTGTAATGTAGTCTTGTTGCCTGAAGCACATTGTATGTATAAATCATCATGTGTAATATAGTCTTGTTGCCTGAAGCACATTGTATGTATAATCATCATCATCATGTGTAATGTAGTCTTGTTGCCTGAAGCACATTGTATGTATAATCATCATCATCATGTGTAATGTAGTCTTGTTGCCTGAAGCCCATTGTATGTATAATCATCAGGTGTAATGTAGTCTTGTTGCCTGAAGCACATTGTATGTATAATCATCATCAACATGTGTAATGTAGTCTTGTTACCTGAAGCACATTGTATGTATAATCATCATCATCATGTGTAATGTAGTCTTGTTGCCTGAAGCACATTGTATGTATAATCATCATGTGTAATGTAGTCTTGTTGCCTGAAGCACATTGTATGTATAATCATCATGTGTAATGTAGTCTTGTTGCCTGAAGCACATTGTATGTATAATCATCATGTGTAATGTAGTCTTGTTGCCTGAAGCACATTGTATGTATAATCATCATGTGTAATGTAGTCTTGTTGCCTGAAGCCCATTGTATGTATAATCATCATCATCATGTGTAATGTAGTCTTGTTGCCTGAAGCACATTGTATGTATAATCATCATCATCATTTTCCTTTGTGCTCTTTATAAAGCATGAGGCCACCACTGTAGCTGGTCCCCTAGCAGACAGCCTGCACCACACAATCACATGCTCTTACAGCAGTAGTTTCTGTGGCTGTTTGTTTGACATGGTGAAGTTGCCAGTGCCATGCACAACCTCGTATTAGTGGCCTTGTATGACATGCTTGGTGCAGTAGTTGTCACGAACAGTTTATAGAATGAATGTCAGTACTCATGCTCCGGTGGGAACTAGATATGTTTATGTAAGTTGTGAGTTGAAGTGAGTGAATGTTAAGTTTGACTGCGAGCCCTTTTCTTTCTTTGTCTCTTCACAGACACCAGGAAACTACACAGGGCTGTCAGTATTATTATACTAAAATACAATGTGGTATGCCTGTTTATGTGTGGTATGCTTGTTTATGTGTGGTATGCTTGTTTATGTGTGGTATGCCTGTTTATGTGTGGTATGCCTGATTATGTATGGTATACCAGTTTATGTGTAATATGCCTGTTTATGTGTGGTATGCCTGTTTATGTGTGGTATGCTTGTTTATGTGTGGTATGCCTGATTATGTGTAGTATGCCTGTTTATGTGTGGTATGCTTGTTTATGTGTGGTATGCTTGTTTATGTGTGGTATGCCTGTTTATGTGTGGTATGCCTGATTATGTATGATATACCAGTGTGGCGATGGTTTTTCTGTTTTACTCTGTGGTATTATCGCAATTCACCGTATTATGCTCGTTTTCGTCTAGGTTCAGTATTATACCATTGTGGTTGGTATCTGTTGGCCATGGGGTTATGAGTTTGTATAACTTCAACTAGAATAAAGGCTTTCAACTAGCCAACGATAAGTATAGCAACTTCGAGTCTCCATAAATATTAAAACATTTATTTTCCAAGTACATCATGGCATAGCAATATGCAGCATACACTATTCAAATCCACTATCGCATTATCGTACTTCTGTTACACATATGAAGTTCAATCATAGAGTATTCATACTCTCATAATGAGTTATACTGTGAAGTATGTGCCGTATGCTTGTTTATGTGTAGTATGCCTGTTTATGTGTGGTATGCCTGTTTACATGTGGTATACCTGTTTACATGTGGTATGCCTGTTTACATGTGGTATACCTGTTTATGTGTGGTATGCCTGATTATGTATGGTATATGAGTTTATGTGTAGTATGCCTGTTTACTTGTGGTATGCCTGTTTACATGTGGTATGCCTGTTTATATGTGGTATGCCTGATTATGTGTGGTATATCTGTTTATGTGTGGTATGCCTGTTTATGTGCAGTATGCCTGTTTATGTGTGGCATATTTGACTGTAACAGGAAGATGTGAGATGAAGAAGAAGAAAGCATTAATAATGAAAATATTTACACAACAAAAACTACAATAATGTGACATTTACGTGTGAAAATTACAATAACCTAACATTTACACATACAAATACTGAAATGACAAACGTTGCTAACCTGCATCATTCCTCCCATCTGTGACACAACGTAGGCCAATGCCATTGCTAAACAGCCAAAAACGGCCACTGTAAGAGAGGAAATGGGTAAAGAACTCTTGAATTCCAAAGAACTTGCTTTTGAATAAAATTATTTATATGAGAAATCTTTGCGATCTTATCTATGTTGTTTGAAGTGATGACTGATGGTTGCAACTCTGTTGAAACAAATACCTGTCGTGGATGGGCCATCTTACGGTAAGTTTTTTTAGTTGACAGAAGGCATGGTTTTACCAACAGGCATAGCTTTACCACGGACACATTTTTTAGTTAACAGAAGAGTAAAGAAAATGATTGTATATGTGTATGGCTTTACCATCATCATCATTTCCCTTTGTGCTCCTTATGGAGTATGGAACCATCACTGTAGCTGGCCCTTTTGAAGGAAGCCTGCACCAAAACATGAATGTGCTCTTGTAGTGGTGGTTCTATAACACTTTATTTTATGAGATGAACTTGCCAGTCCCATGATGGTTTTACCATAGCTAAGTTTTTTTTCAATCAAAAGAATAATGAAGATGATTTTTATTACTTTTGCTTTAACATGTGTAAGTTCATCTTTCAATAGAAGTGTAAATGTTGCTAGGTAGGCTTTTTAGTGGAACCCACAAGGATGTTTGATTAAGGTGTTTGTCTTTTTTGAATGGGGTATGTTTCATCCAACCATGGACCTAATGCTTCAGATATACTATGAAACAAAAGGAATGTAGAACATCCAGGTCACACACAGAATGATGCTTACTACCAACTCAACAGAAGAGAACAAGTGGTAATCTTCAGACTACGCACTGGCCACAACAGATTGAGATATCATCTATTCAACAAGCTAAAGATGGGAACTACCAATCAGTGTAACTGTGGCACTGATAAAATGACTGCTGAACATCTGCTTCAAAGTTGCCCCTTATATGCGGTACAGAGACAGCGCACGACGCCAGCTCCTTTCGTGGAAAAGCTTAACGGGGATTCAAATAGCCTCAAACTGACTGCTGCTTTCTTTGAGAACATTCAAGTGGATGTCTGAGAGTGTACGAAGAAGAAGATATACTAGGGCACAATTTTCAGTCTAAAATAAGTGAACTTTTGGCCTGAACTCTTATGCAGCGTTTGACAAGCATTGACCTCTCCAAAAAGACTATTAGTGCTTATCAGATGGCAGATGAAGCATTTGATAGGGTTGGTCCTAAGAAGGTCTTGCATCCTGCTACAGGAATGGTGTTAAGTTATAATCTAGTATAAAATCACAAGGAAATAGAAGAGTGTCAAAAATTGGGAATAAAAAGAGAAAATCTAATAGAGATAAGAAAGGGTACAATATATTCAGGAATGAGAAGAAGAATGTTTCAGCAGCTCAATGTACTGTTTGGAACATTATGGAATAAGTCCAGTAAATTGAGCTTAACCCTCTTCACTTCCACTGCAGCATACATCCTTGACTGTAGCTCACCATCTAGTTTGATTGTTACCTTTTCCTGTAGATCATTCTTATGTGTATGAATTCAGCATGGGTTAAAATGACTACAAACAATTTGACTGAGAGTGGATATCATTGTAACATAGATATGTTGATGAAAAATTGTAAAATGAAGCAGATCTTTTAATGATAGAAAAAAAGATTATATAACAAACCTAAGATCTTGTTCAGAACTGTTGCTGAGAATTCACTCAACCTTCTGCAACAGAAGGGCTCGCAAAAATCTTTAAAGACAACTGCTGAGATAGCGTTGAGGGATGACGACATAGAGCTGTAAGAAAGAGCAAAAGTACTGTAATATGCAGACAGCAAAATTAGTTCAAAAATATATTACGTATGAAACATACTTGCTGCAAAGGATTTATATTACACGTTCAAAAGAACTATATAAAAAGTAATATGCATAATCATTTTAAAAATTAATGGAGAAATACACCCTGTTTAACCTCTATTGGATTATATTAAGAGTAAATAGTAGCTATTATTTTAGATAGTATATACTGCTGTTGCGGTCTGCTTGCTGATAATCATTCAAACTCATCAATAAAAGGCTGCATAATTAAAAATGTGTCATGGTGTTTTTACCATAAATTATTAACACCTCATAATGCTTGCATAACTGCATGTGTGCTTTGGGGAGGAAGAAGGTGTGGGGAAAAACTTGTGGGTTTATAATAATTGTTTTGTTTTTTTGGTTTCACCAGTGCAAAAGTTAGCCTGACTGTATGAAGTATTGAAATTTTTTTTTAAAAGTGCACATTTAAATAACATCATTGCTGGAAACAACATTTCATCACAAACTCAGAAGAAGAGGCCCACCTTAGGCTTCCGCTGAACACGCAGGACACAAACAATCCAGGCAAGCCATGCACATCTCCCAGAATGTCCATCACAAACAAGGGAAGTAACTGTGAACATATATGAGATTACTTCTACAGACCTGAAAGTATATACCTGCAATGCTTCTCACTGAAGCTGCGGCATGACAACAAGCAATATAGTAATCTCAAACATTATTTTCCCAATGCTCTATTCATCTAACTGCTCATTTATATAGAAAATATAATCACTTGCTACATTTTACAGACTTTATTATGTTATAATATATTTTAAAATATTTATCATGTTGTTACCATGAACATATCAAAACGCACAATATACCCCAATTATAACCTCTTTGGTTGAACAGGGTATAACAGCAATATAGTCGACGAAAGAACGAACCACGAACATGTCAATATTATATTAAAGTATTGCATGTAACCAGGGGTGAATGGAGAGTTGGGCATTTAGGGCACTGCCTGGAAGCCCACAGCAATAGAAGGATTCCTGCACACCTAACCTCTCTATGTGGAATTGAAAATCAAGGGCCAATAACCCTTTATGTCCCTCATAATTGTCAGTCCGCCCTTGCATGTAATATAAAGCATATTACAATTATACTTTCATTATATTTTAATAATCAGTTAGCCATGTATGTTCACGAGTATGGTCTGGGAATCCTCACGCTGTCAATATCACAATGTGAATTATTGGAATGCATTCAAAATGAAGGAATGCTTGTAGTCTTGGGCTGTACATGAGATACCCCCATCGTGTCGATGCGATACATGCTTGGATTACTGTCGATTAGATCCAGATATGCGATGGCTCAGTCAAAAACCCATATATGAGTAAGCACAGACAAAAGGCACCCCCTACATGGAAACATAGCTGACATTGAGGAAGCGAGAATAAAGCGGGGAATGTCATGAATGGCACAGGCAGAGGAAACAATTAAGCAGTTGACCACTGTTGAAAATATATTCAAAGGGGCAGAGTGGAGTAAATCAGATGAGACCTGGACTAATTACCAACAAGTCATCATCAGCCTTGATAGAGAGTGCAGAACTTGGGCCAATGGGAGGGCACAGCTGGAAATGGATCAACTGATAAATGATCATGCTGGGGATGATGATACCATTGTGTACACTTATGGGTCTGTAATCCATGGTGAGAAATCAGGGTGGGGCTTCTCTGCTAGAGTAAAGGGCAGAATCATCGCTGAACGTAGCGAGGCTTACATGACAAAAACCTCCATCATGAGAATGGAGGTAGAGGCAGCTACTGCAGCTTTAAGGTGGTTGTCTGAGACTTCATTAACAATGGCGGTTATTGTGTCAGACTCACAATCCATGCTTCGGAAGGTCCAAAGTGGATGGCTTCGACATGAATGGAAAACCTCCATAGAAGGCTCGAATCTTCAGGAACTGGTGTGGATCTACTCTCCTGGTCATGCTGGGGTACGCAGTAATGAAATAGCTGATAGACTAGCTTCAAGAGCAACCATAAAAGGTGCACTGAACATGGATAAGGGAGAGATACTGAGGGCAATTAACGATCACCTGTTAGAACATAACACTACAATCGATGAACCACCAAGGCTATGATTGCTGGTACTTGGCATCAAAAGTAAGACCAGCAGGGATGGACGAATGAGAGGATGCATCCGGCGTGCATGCAACCAACGCGCAACAGGAACAATTAGCATTCATATCTTTCGTTATTTGTTAATGGAGACTGAGCACTTATGGGTTTGCCCGGAGTGCAGTGATGTCCATTCTGATCAACAATAACAACAATACTGTTATTCAATAATGCTTCATATTACAAACAAACAAATGCACATGCGCACACACACACACGCGGTAGCGCAGTGGTTAGTGCACTGGCTTCCTAGCTTGGTGGTCTGTGGTTCAATCCCCAGTTGAGGTGGGATGTTTTAGACCGCAAACGGTTCCGGGGTCGACCCAGCCTCATGAATTGGGTACCAGAGCAATTCTGGGAAGGTTAAGGCGGCTGGCTTGATGGTCAAGAAAATAAAGGCCTAACACCACATTCCCAATATGCCTCAATGGGTGTGTAACGGGATCCTTTACCTTACCTTTACACACACACACACACATAAGCATTTCTATTTTCTCTCCCTATGGAATATGGAACAACCATTGCAGCTAGTACTCTGTTTCATAAGGTGAGATTGCCAGCCTCAAGTGGTCACCACAGACTGGTCAGTAGTTCTAGTCTTTCCTTCCTTGTCCCGCAAATACACCCACTCCCATCCCCGGAAGACTCAACAAGCACTTAAACAAATTAAACCCCACACATAAATCTAATTGCTGCAACTGTACCCATCCATATGAGACAGTTTAGCATATGCTGCTGACCTGCCTAGTACTCTCCACAGAAAAAGAAAGTTACTGCAGTGTTCCCCTACAATCACAAACTTTCTATTCCGCACCACTCAACAGCTACAGAACCTCTATACAGCACCACTCAACAGCTACAGAACCTCTATACAGCACCACTCAACAGCTACAGAACCTCTATACAGCACCACTCAACAGCTACAGAACCTCTATACAGCACCACTCAACAGCTACAGAACCTCTATACAGCACCACTCAACAGCTACAGAACCTCTATACAGCACCACTCAACAGCTACAGAACCTCTATACAGCACCACTCAACAGCTACAGAACCTCTATACAGCACCACTCAACAGCTACAGAACGATTACAAATCCAACTTGGTATTGGTTGCAAAAGAGCGACAAGCTCAGCAGCCCTAGTTTAAGCAACCCCCCCCCCCCCCCCCCCTCTCCCCAGAATAAAACAGTTTCCAGAATAAAACAGTTGTTACCAGAGCTTCTAATCTTTTAATCTTTTCATGATGCATCCAAATAACTTTGAACAGCTGCACTTTATTGTGTGGATTAAATGACGATTTCTTCTGTTTTTTTTAGGGCTATCTTTTGGTTTTCTTTTCATCCATGATATTTGTTGCATCCTCACTGGGAACCACATTTTTGTTGCCTCTATATCTGACAATTTTTCTTGTTTTAATATCCAGGCATCGCAAGCATAATATAATAAGGCTTTGTATAGCAACACAAAAACGCTCTTTTTCAGTACCAATGATATATTTTTTATGTTTTTGGTAAGAATTTTTTTCATGCAGTCAAAAGCTGATTTTGCAATTGCAATTGATAATATATTGTAATTTCAGTTATGGCATTTGTCATTGGATGTTATGATGGAAGATAGTTTATTTCATCTAAATGTAAAGTCTGTTATGGCATTTGTCATTGGATGTTATGATGGAAGATAGTTTATTTCATCTAAATGTAAAGGTAGTCTCATACCAGATACTACCATATGGAAGTAAAATGTTAAAACTTCAGTATACTATGTCCAGCTATATGAGATGGTGTGACCGATTCCCTTCCTTGCTGCCTTTACCTTCCCTAACTCAAGAACAGGGCCAGGTACCCATTTACATCTGGGTTGACTGGACAAGGTGTTACATATTTTACTTGTTTTATCGCATACTCTTCTACAAATATCTTACATTATAGGATTATTTATTTTCTCGATATAAGCCATAGTGATCAATGTCTAATCCAGTGAATGTTGTGAGGTTTTGTGCACAGTCTATAATTTTACACTTTTTTTTTAAAGCTTTACCCCAGCATTGTGTTCTTCTAGCCTGACGTCTTCTACAGTGATGCTAAATGTCTCTCTGCTATTTGGTCAGCACCATCTTCCCACTTGTAAACCATGCTGTCTTTATTTTTTTCTGTCATTTTATTTCCTCCTCTCAGATGTTGTTATTATAACTCTTTCTTTTTTTTTTTTTTTTTTTGTTATCTCGTTTGTCCCCGTAGACCAATGCTTGTCAACCAGGGTGCTGCAGCACCCTGGTGTGTCATATGGTGTCTGCCTGGTGTGTCGTGACATCAGGCAGAATACTCACGTAATGGTATACAAAATTGTATGTTATGTTAGAATATTATGAAAGAGTCTCACACATACAATTTTACAAATAATAAGTTGAGCTATCAACACCCACCACTGCACCACAAATAATTAGGGATCATCATCTTATGATTCCAGTGGATTTTAAAATATTTATCACACCCACCGACTTAAATATTAAAGTGTGCCGTAACAATTTTGAAGAGCACTTAACTGTTTGATGAAGTGAAAAAAGTTGTAGAGCACTGCTATAGGCTGCTGTTTTTAATGCAAAGGTGCAAGCTCCAAAAAGCTACATTTAATGAGGTCATTCAGCCGACAAATTCTTACGCTTGTTTATTTAAAAACTGACCTGATCAGGACTGTCAATGATTTTTAGGGTCAGGGGATGACAGTCCGCATAGAAGGCAAACAAGAGAACTCCGATGAGGATTGCGATGATAATAATACCGATGAGACCAGGAGTATTTAAAAGGATGGCCCTGTGGATATTAAGAGCAGTTCTAACTGGTGTTTATAATTTGTTACTCTTCAAATAACATAAACCAAACATTAACTACAACAGACAGCAACAACAAGAGATGCATACAGAGAGACAGTCATGTTGATTTTTAAGAGGAGGGATAAGGCATCGGAGAGACAGCAAGAGGAGTAAAATTTTCCTTTACACTCCCTATGGAGCATGGAACCACCACTAACAGGAAGCCTGTAACAAGCACTCCCATGCTCTTGCAGTGGTGGTTTCCATAGTAATTAGTTTTACAAGATGAGGTTGCCAGGCTCATGCACAACCCCATATTAGTTGCCTTGTATTACAATGCTTGAGGCAGCAGACGTGTTGTAGCAGGTGATTAATATGAGGTTGTGAATGGGGCTGGCAAAGTCATGATGTAAAAAAACTGCTAGAGAAACCACCTCTGTAACAGCGTATGCATACTTTAGTGTACCAGCTACAGTGGTGACGTCATGCTTCAAAAAGGAGCAAAAATGGAAATGAAGAATATAGAACAAAATGTGCTGGGACAAGCAAGATATAAATACAGGAAACACTACTTTAGAAATATAGAGATCTTAATATATAGAACATTAGCTGTGAAATACAAGACCACAAGACAGAAAACATCACTTGAGAAACACTACATTATTAGAGACAACTTTAAATGAGAAATAAAAGAAGTTACTATAGAAACCACATGCAGAGAAATTTGTGAGTCAAACATGGAAAACCAGTTTGAGTTATGGCTTTGTCAGCACAACTGAACATTAGACATTTCAGTAGCTTATGAACATTTCCTTCAATGTGATGATTTTATGTCTAGTATATAGACTCATACCTGCCCTGTGTAGTACCCTGGGGTTTCTTATGAGACAAAGAACAGGATTACACCTCCATCAAGCATGCCAAACACAGCAACAGATATGAGGTTGGCAACCTCATCATGTCAAACAAATTGCTACAGAAACCACTACTTCAACAGTACATGAATACTTTGTGTAGACTTCTTGTAAGGTGACCAGCTACAGTGGTGGCCCCATGCTCCATAAGAAGCGAAAAAGAAAATGATGATGATGATGATATAGAAATAAACAGATTTTTTTTTATTGTGACTAGAGTGTGTCTTTTCTCAAGTAGATACAGAAGCATCAATATCAACTGACATCTGGGCTCTCCTGACACTGGACGTTGAGAGGCATCTCTGCACCTGAGCCTGATTAACACCATAAAGAGAGGTCCACATCATTGTTCCACCCACTACGACAGACCATACGGAGTGGCGGGTCGCTGGGTCAACGCTGAATCTGAAATGACCAACATATGTCATTTACTTATCATACATAATCCATATAATATAACGTGAACAAAATTAAATGAAGGCAAAGGTAAAGGCAGTGTTACGCGTCATGCATAGATATATGCGATCTATGTCATGTATTTATTCAACCAAGGTGTTCCATGGTGCAACCATCCGAATCGAACTCAAACCCAGATGTTTGCGAACCAAGAAACCATCCTCAACAGGCAGTCCCATAGGAGATACTGACGTAGGAGACATAAGTGTTAGAGACTTCCTTATACTTGGTTCAGCTTTATCAGGTAGTGTGACCAGTTCCCTTCCCTGCTGCCTGGGCCTTTCCTAACTCAATAGCACAGAGTCAGGTACCCATTTACAACTGGGTAGGCGGGAGCATGATGCCACCAGGTTTTGAACCTGATAACATTGCCATCAGAGGCAAATGGTCTAACCACTCTGCCAATCAGACACTCAAAGAAAGATATGTCATTATACTATCTGATCATCAAACATATGATCCATATATCTATTCACACTGTCACACACACACATATGTATAAATACATCTATAATGATAACCCCATGTAGATCCTGCTGGGGGGGGGGGGGGGGGGGGCTGATGGGACAAAGAAAGAACAAGACAGCTGCTTCCACAGACATTTAATAAGAGACAACAAATTGTTGCAGAAACCAACAGTGTAGAAGCACATCAATGTTTTGGTGCGGGCTTCCGGTAAAGGTACCATATGTAGTAGTGACTGCATGATCTGTAAGGACAAAAATGGAAAATGATGATGATGTATCTTCTTCGTACACTTTCAGAAGTCAGCTTGAATATGTTCAAAGATAGCAGTTGTCAGCTTGAGGTTGTTGGTATTTCTGATGATGATACATGAAGATAACCAGCTTCTACAAAGCAAAATCATGTCCCGCGTAGAAAACTTTATCACAAGTGACTTAAAGGAATTCTCAGACAAGAATTAGATTGTAACAGGAACAAGAAATAGCTTATAATCAAATCATAACAGTAATATATCACCAAGTCACAACTGTCGCTATAAAATTATTACAATATCACCACAGGTTACAATAAAATCAATAGAGTAGTATGTCATATGTCCAATTAAGTAATCAGAGTGACACAACTGACTTACTCATCTTAACTTCTTCTTTCTGGCTGTACCACAATCATCACGGAGAGAAGCAATATTTATTTCTGCACATTATCTATTGCTTTTTTTTTTTTTTTTGTTAACATCATAGATCAGTGTTTCTCAACCTTTTTCTGTTCACGGCACACCGTTTGAAAAACACTGTCATATATCATCATTGTTGCTTTCCTTTGTGCTCTTTACAGAGCTTGGAGCCACTACTGCAACTGCCCCCCCCCCCCCCCCGCCCGAACCATGAATCAAGCATTCACACACTCGCTAGCAGCAGTAGATTCTGTAGCAATATGTTTTACAAGATGAGGTTGCCATCCTCATGTATTACCTCGTATTAGCCACCTTTTACGACATGTCTGAGGGTATAGTATTCCTATTCTTTCTTTTTTCTCTTCAGAGACATCCCAGGAACTACCAGGGGCAACATCATACTTGGATGTCCTTAATATGCCTGTTCATTTCTGTGTCTGGTGACCTCTAACCTTGTGTTCATTTCCGTGTCTGGTGACCTCTAACCTTGTGTTCATTTCTGTGTCTGGTGACCTCTAACCTTGTGTGCATATCTGTTGTTAAAGGTGTGATAGCACGCAGTGACATAATTACAATGTTAAGTCGACCCCCGCACAGACTAAGTGGAGCCTTCTGTTACGGTGTAAACCCGTATTCGAACCAGGTACGTGGAACAATGAAAAGTCAACTTGAAAACAATTATAAGCGGTGCAATTAATCTCCACGAGCCGTCAGTTTACATCGTACAGCATTTATATACAGATCCACAATAGCTCCACAAACAACGTGATTCCATGAAGCTTTCCATATTTGGTTAATTCATGCTTAAATCATTAATGACGAACAACTCCTAAATTCAACTTGATCATCCCTGCAAGATTATTCATTTACATCTGTCATTTTCTTCCACATCCAATTAGTATATTACTAATTCATGGCGCTCCATTAATAAATTGTATCTGACTTTACTTGACACTACATCTCCACGTATAAATCACATTCATTCACAGCGCCGTTATACTAGGAACACATAACATAGACAGGTCAATGCAGGACCACGTCTATACACTTCCAAGGTACACAAAGAAAAGCCCGTTGTCGCTTCGCCCCATCCAAGGTGTCATATCCGCTCATGCATAGCGACAAATCATCGTGAGCACCATATGTGCTCAAAATACAAAATCCTCAAGTGGTACGCAACCTACGTTCGCGACACCTTCCATATATAAGGGGCTCAACAACTATAATCAATGTATGGAAAATTTGTGCATTAAAAAAATATGTAATTACTTATTTCATCGGCATCATCATTATCATCATTATCATCATCATTATCATCATCATTATCAGTACCCTTCAGCTCCCCAAGGAGTATAGGCCTCCAACTAATTTGTGCCAGGTCTTCCTGTCCTGTGCCATCCACTCAATACCTTTCTATGTTTTCTTTATACCTCTCTCTTCTGTCTGGGGCATGCTATGATGTTTAACACAGGAACAAAGGAACTTAAACGGATCTATATATATATATATAATGCGAGTGTCCCTTCCCACCATTACTAAACTGAACAAACCAAAGACACTCATGGATCCACATTTCAGCTTGTAGTCCTTCTAAGGACTATCCCATTTTAGGGCTGCCAGCAAATTAGCAAGAACATGTGGAAACAAACAATAACATACTTGCGAAATAGGACACATAAATTGACTGAAGAAGCTGTTAATAGTAAATATAAGACTAACGCAGACAGCCAGCTAAGGGCACTTCTCAGGAACAGACCGCGTAAGGACTAATAGATGTCTAGTATCAGAATTGAATAAATCATCCAATATACCCCAATTATAACTGAAAGAGCCTATCTCGGGTCATGTTGAGCAAGATATTAAAAGCTCTATAACAAAGCAAAATCAGCGAACGACCACTGCTTTCCGAAGCCCACTGGATGCTGGGTCCTCCATTATATGCCAGGTCCACCCGGGCTGTAGTTTCGACACTGATAATTCACAGTGCTGGGTTAACTTCAAAATGCCACTCAACAGCTACAGAACACGTACTTGACATTGGCTGCGAAAGAGCGACAAGCTCAGCAACTCTAGTTAATCAACAACAACAACAACAATTTCAAAATGTATTTGAAAACCTTGTAAAACTTATATTGTCAGCTCTATACATAACCTTATATTGTCAGCTCTATACACAACCTTATATTGTCAGCTCTATACACAACCTTATATTGTCAGCTCTATACACAACCTTATATTGTCAGCTCTATACACAACCTTATATTGTCAGCTCTATACACAACCTTATATTGTCAGCTCTATACACAACCTTATATTGTCAGCTCCCTACACAACCTTATATTGTCAGCTCTATACACAACCTTATATTGTCAGCTCCATACACAACCTTATATTGTCAGCTCCATACACAACCTTATATTGTCAGCTCTATACACAACCTTATATTGTCAGCTCTATACACAACCTTATATTGTCAGCTCTATACACAACCTTATATTGTCAGCTCCATACACAACCTTATATTGTCAGCTCCATACACAACCTTATATTGTCAGTTCCATACACAACCTTATATTGTCAGCTCCATACACAACCTTATATTGTCAGCTCCATACACAACCTTATATTGTCAGCTCTATACACAACCTTATATTGTCAGCTCTATACACAACCTTATATTGTCAGCTCTTACGACATGCATAAGGAAGCAGCAATCCTAGTCTTTCTTTGTCTCTTCTGAGAGCCCTAGGAACTACACGGGGCTCCAGTAATTCTTGCTACAATTAAATATGGGCTCATATAAATCTTGCTACTATTAAATATGGGCTCATATAAATCTTGCTACTATTAAATATGGGCTCATAAAAATCTTGCTACTATTAAATATGGGCTCATAAAAATCTTGCTACAATTAAATATAGGCTCATAAAAATCTTACCATAATGAAATATGGACTCATATAAATCTTGCTATAAATGAAATATGGGCTTCCACGAATCTAGATGCAATTAAATATTTCTACACTTGCCAAATTACGACAAAATTATAATCTCGCAAACATCCAGCAAAAACAAACAAACAAACAACAACACCAAACAAAAATAAAAATCCTTACTCATCAAACACAATCCGGCCTCTTTCATTTGCCTTATTCCAGGCGGCCGTGAAACCTCCTGTCACTTTACAGCCTTGAATAAAGACAGCCAGTAGACCAGCCACCATCGTCACAAACTGTAGTGTATCAGTCCACAACACTGCTTTCATGCCTCCCTGGTAGAATGTGATGTAGAAGTTGATAAAGTAATGACGTTTGTGAAGACCTTTTTTTTTTTTTTTTTTTTTAAAGACACAGTATCCCGTTCAACCCTTGACGGGTTATAATTAGGATATGTAATGTAGTAAATTCAAGATAATAACATCTGATTTCCGATATCTATTTGTGAAGTCTTCAGACAGGAGCCTTTAGCTAATTTGAGAATAATGAGAAGAAATAAAATATTAACAGATAATCATTGCTAATAAGAGAAGTATAAACAATTAATGAATGAAGGAGAGAGGAAGATGAGTGACAGAAAAGAACACTATTGGTAGGAAGTAAATATGCTATTAAATGTCATGAAGAAGTCATTAAAAACCTTTGCGAACCTAAAAATAAATGCACATCCCGCAGAAAATGGTACGAGACCATGCTTTGATATGGTAAACGGTGAACTAAAATAAGTAGTGTTGTCTCACTGGCCCGTGTAGATTCCGGAAAGGAGGGTGGGGCTCTGATAAGATAAAGAAATAATAGGGCTACTGTGCCCTCCGGAATGTCGTACAAGACGACTAATAGTTTGCGACCGAGACTAGCAACCTCAACATGTCAAACAAATTGATACAGAAACCACCGTTACATCAGCACGTGCAAGCTTCCTGCAAGAGAAAAAGATGCAGTAGTGGCTCCACAAGAAACGAAAAGGAGAAGATCAAGACGAATGTCCTATTAGGATAAAGGACAGAGAAATGGCCTACGTTGCAACCACAATGTCTTCGCCAGGGACAACCAAATAAAAACACGGAGAAAAAGAAAGTCAGAAATAATACAAATGCTTTCAAAATAAAACAAATGATACAGTAATGATCTGATAGCTAGTTTGTAAGAGTGGCTTAGAGCAATGATTTTCAACATTTTTATCCTGCATACTACTAAGGACAAGAAGACATCTGCACAGACACCAGGTATTAATAAATGATACCTGAAGCTTTACTTCATTCCAAAAAAAGCTTCTCTCCCCCCCCCCCCCCCCCTCCCCCCCTTTTCCCCCTTCCCAAGTTTCACTGATGCGGATTTCGTTGTTAAGAACACATACTTTCTTTGACGTCTAAAAATTAATATTTTAACATATGATTATCGCAGCGGTTGGCAACGCAGGTTCTGGAGAATCTATGTTAGAAATTCAGAACACTCCAAAGATTTACTGTGCTAAATTAGTCTAGTTTTCGGGTTTCAGAAAACAATATTTGGAATTCTGAGTCGGTGCAGCTAATTTGTTACCTTTATCTACGACGTAGCCTCAGCTTCCTTTCATTCCATCGATGACGCGGTGGAAAATTTATAGTAAATAGTGTTATACCGACTGTTAACTTTCACTTCAAAGAAACGATCTCCTTCCTGTCTTATGTAGTTCATGAATAAAGTAATTTTATCGGCTGGCTGGTGTGTCTTCACTTGGAGCATAGAAAATGTACTTTTTTATTCTAGGGATACTGTGTCAGTACTTGCCGGTAGGAGCGAGCTAGTACAAATTGTCCTTTTCTTCAATTCTTTCTATTACACCCTCCCCCCACCCCCATGTCACCAAGAAATCCACCAAATAATCCCCTAAGATCTACCGGTAGAACACGAACGACCAGTTGCAGTCCCCTGGATTAATAGTTATCACCTATCAGCTCCCCAAGGAGCATAGGCCTTCAACAAACTTAAGCCAAGTCTTCCTGTCCTGTGCCATCAACTTAAGGTCTTTCCATGCCTTCTTCATGTCTGTCTCCAGTTTTCTTCTCCGTGTGTTCTTTGGTTTTCATCTGCGTCTCTTACCTCGGGGATTCCAGAGCACGGACTGCCTGGTAATAATCAAGTTTTCTCGGTGTGTGTACTATCCATCTCCAGCGAATTCGTCTCATCTCTTGTTCCACTAGTACTTGTCTGGTTCTTGTCATCTCTTGTTCCGCTGGTACTTGTCTGGTTCTTGTCATCTCTTGTTCCGCTGGTACTTGTCTGGTTCTTGTCATCTCTTGTTCCACTAGCACTTGTCTGGTTCTTGTCATCTCTTGTTCCACTAGCACTTGTCTGGTTCTTGTCATCTCTTGTTCCACTAGCACTTGTCTGGTTCTTGTCATCTCTTGTTCCACTAGCACTTGTCTGGTTCTTGTCATCTCTTGTTCCACTGGCACTTGTCTGGTTCTTGTTGTGGTGAAGTGGGATGTTATAAATATTTATAAGGGACTTAGTGTACTGACTGAGATCAGCTGTGAAGGTATATATATATCTAATAAGAGTAGTATATTATATATATAACCTTACTTGCTACCACATATCTATATATCTCAGTCAGAATTATTCTGGAATAGTGTGATGCTACGTTATGTGTCTAGGGTATGTGTATGGTGAAGTGTAAGTCACAACAACAGACAGATAAACAATTTAATTTAATCCACTACTCTTAACAACACTGTGACACTCACATACATATAACACTCTATGAGAATATCTTAAAGAAGTCACTAGTAACGTTTCAAATAACAATATGTATTCATTACTGGCATGAATGAATATGTGTCCTGATTCAACTACAAGGGAACCAGGAATCACAATCAATTTAAATTACAAGTTATGTACAGAATGTATTTAATATGAATATTGTAGTGACATATATTAGTACAAATGTTCTATGTGTGTCAGTTGTGTAGTAGTAAAATGAGGTAATACTGGTTTTGTTTTGTTCAAGCTCTGTTGGTATTTGTCATCATGACTTCAATAGTTTGTCTTTAGGGATCAGTATTGGAGATGTTCACAGTTCCTGATTTTAAGACAAGTAAATTCCCCTCTGAATGGTATTTTTATAAAGTTATTTCAAGATGAGGGGACATAATGTTGAGCTCAGCTGGCCAATTCGCTTATCTGGCGTGATGGCGGCAGGAAAGGACTCCTCTGCTCGAATTCTCCTCTGGGCTCAGGAGACACCTCCCTGATAGCTAAAAAGACCAAGGAGTATGCTGTCCGACTCTGGATTCAGCAAATCTCTGACCAGGTGCTGCTCACTACCATCGAGACCACTGTCCCACAATTTCATGGAAATAAACACAGATACGTTGATTAGCAATGAATTCTGGCACAAACTGGCACAAATTCCGTTCTGCCTATGTTCCAGGCTTTTATTTTAGCAAAAATGTGAGCTAGCTTCAACGTACTGTCGCTTTATCAAGCTTATTTGAATTAGTGGTCTCGAACTAACGCTCCCAAGTGTGTATATCAGCGAGACTGGCCAATGAGCCACGTTTCGACAAGTGTTTGAAAAAAATGTTATCTTTTCCCGTCTCCCCCAACAACCAAGATAGTATTTATAGCCCGACCAATCGTGGTTAGGCTTTCATTTGTTGCGCTCCAATCAATTTGGAGTTTACATGGTAGGCTATTTATGTAACGTAAGGTTTTTTCAAACACGTTATAAAAAAAATTTTATGAGCAGAAATGATTTTATGCTGTCAGGCACCCCCAATATTTTATTTTGGGTATAATTTATTAATTCCTGGACTATTTGCGTAACGTTTTACATATTATTTGTCAGCAAACCCTAAGGAACCCAAAAATACTAATTTAAAGGAGCTACGTGGCTGCGTTCAAAATATGCAATTTCTTCTATCTCCTGTTTAGAAGATGTGCTGTCTGGGTACTGTTATGTGTTCAAACGTAAACCCATATAATGTTGTCTTTTCTAATAAGAGTCTGTTATGATTTATAAACCTAACTCTGGGAAAGGGTAGTGTATTTTATCACTGTCCGTCTGAAAAAAAAATTAGTGCATGTAGACTTACACGCGTGATGGTAGTAATTGTGTATCGCGCGAAGCGGGTTTAGTGTTCGGCTTTCTGCCTCTCCCTTCTCTTTTTATCCCTTTAGTCCATCTGTTCGTTCGTTTTGGTAACGCAGTATAATTAATGTTAGGGTTAATTTAGGTCATTACGCAGTACGTCTCAATGCTTTTCCAAGAAATACAGCACACGTTTCATTGAAGAAGGCGGGTAATAATACAGTAAGCTTTACTATCAACGTGAAAGCGTTACAATTTGCAGACGAAGCAGAAAACAAGGGGGATTTCGAGTACATTCTTTGTGACAGCACTGTCATTTTCCCATTGCTCTTCTCTTTATTAATTTTATTTGTTAGGCTTCATATTTACCTAATAATTTATATATGTGGATTAGAATATTTCATGACACTTCCCCTCTTAAAACAGACATTATATGTCAGTCCTTTATTCTATATACACATAGAGAAATTTATTATTATTTCTGGGGTTTACGGTGATTCTCATCACACGGATGGCGGCTTAAAAAATCCGCTCCCAGATTTGTTTTTCCAGATATATATTCAATGCTAAAATTATATGGAGCCAGAAGCAAAGACCATCGGAGTAACCTAGAGTTCTCATGCTTAGCCTGTGCTAAAAACGATAAAGGTTTGTGGTCAGTTTGCAACTTAAATGCCTTCCCATATAGATAAATATTGAATTTCTTTATTGCCCATATTACTGCAAGACATTCTTTTTCGCTAGTTGAGTAGTTGATTTCAGCTTTATTCAACTTTCTGCTAGCATATGCCACTGGGCTTAATTCCCCATCCAATGCATCTGATTTCTGTAGTAAAGTTGCACCTAGCCCAATATTACTTGCATCCGTCCTTACTATGAATTCTTGACTTAAGTCAGGTAATTTCAAAATGGGTTTACTTGTGAGCTTTTCCTTCAATTCTTGGTAAGTCATTTCACATTGTGGTGTCCATGTAATGCGATCTGGAAGTCCTTTACGTGTCAATTCCGTTAAAGGTGCACATATGGAATTAAAGTTTTTGATATACTTCTGGTAGAAACCACATAATGAGACAAAGGATCTCACGTCCTTCTTGGTTTGTGGTCTCGGGGCTTTCTGTAGTTTCTCTAAATTCTTTGGGTCAGGGGTCATGTTTCCCTGATAAACTGTGTGTCCCAAAAATTCCAATTCTTTACATTCAACGCAACATTTGGTTGGTCGGGCTGTTAAATTTGCCTCCCTAAGTCGATCAAACAGCATGTTCAGAGAGTCAATGTGTTCCTCAAATGTTTCTGTTGCTATAAGGATATCATCCATAAAATTTGTTATACAGGGATTATTCAGAGGATCCAATAATTTTCTCATCATTCTAGAGAAGACACTAGGCGCATTCTTCAATCCAAATGGCAATCTATTAAACTCATAGTGTCCTTCTGAGGTACTAAAAGCTAGGTATGGTCTAACCTCAGGCTTTACTGGAATCTGATAGTATCCTTTACTCAGATCCACTTTTGAGAAATATTTGGCTTTATTTAGTCTGGCAAACAGCTGATTTGTATCCGGCAATGGATCCACCTGTCCTTCTGTAATAGCATTCAGTCTCCTGTAATCTATACAGAGTCTATGTTCTCCAGAGGGCTTCCTTAAAAGTACAACACCGGAACTATACGAAGACTCACTGTGCGAAATAATTCCTTCCTTCAATAGATAGTCTATCTCTTCCTTCAAAGCTTTTTCCTTAGCAAACGGAATCGAATATGGTTTCATACAGACAGGTGTGGAGTCTATGAGTTTCATATCATATTCCAATAGGTTTGTATGTCCTGGTCGGTCTGTTAACACCTCTGCATGATTATTTAGAACCTGTTGCACTCTCTCTTTCTGAGTTTTCGTTAAATGTGTACTGATTTTCACCTGTGCTGCTGTCTCACAGGGGTGTAATGGATATTCAAATGATGAAAGTGGTTCCTTTTTCATCTCCATGGCGATGGACAAGGTCAACAAGTGTGTCTCTTCCTGATGTTCTCTTTCCAAATATTTCTTCAGGAGATTCACATGATAGATTTTTTCTTTCCCCTTCTTATCTATCTTATAATTTGTTCTAGACACCTTCTCTAGAACTGTATATGGACCCTGCCATCCAATTTGTAACTTATTCTGACTCCCGGGCAAAAGAAGCAGTACCTTCTCTCCCACAGCCAAATTTCTGTCTTTCGCCTTCCTGTTATAATAGGCAGCATGTTTCTTCCTGGCTTGTTTCAAATTTTCATTGGCAAGTTTCCAGCCAGTTTTTAACCGAGTGGTCAGCTCATTCACATACTGGTATGAAGATGTAATGTTTTCCTCTGCCTTTTCATCAGTCCACGTTCTTAACAAAGCTACATATGGACCTTTAATTGTGTGGACCTATTTGTCCATGCACCGGTATGGTCTCTTCCACTTGAAGCTTTATAGTGATGATTTTTCCTCCCAGAATTATCATTCACAAAACGACCGCTACCAATTTTTTTCTTGGGGCTGTCTCCCCTCTTAAAATTCTTGATGAGAGATTTCCTCCCTACATCCTCTTCCTCCAGTTTGTTTAAGTCCGATTGAGGGATTTTCGGCTTATCCTGGGGTAAGACATCCTTTTGCACTCTCCGCATAGTGGCCATTGTAAAACAGTTAAGTGAAGCTTGTCCGTGAAAAGGGGCTTCCCATTCCATTTGGTCCACTTTATCAAATCTATATTTCTTTCTATTATCAGGCCTAATTTTGCTCCGGGGCGTGTCCAGGTCCTGATCCATGTTCCCACTTGTGGGTGTTCCCTCATGTGCTATACTACACCTTTCTACAAAGTTCTCAATGTCCCATCTTGCTTTGGGCCAATAATAATTGTGAGCCACCTTTTGAATGATGGTACCTATCTTCTCATGGTCCCCATCTGGTTTCACATGTAGGCTCCTTATTAATTCTGTCCTATATTTCTTTGGAAGAACCAGCTGTCCGTGACCATGGGATCTAGTTCCGGCCTTCCTATACATCAACTTGTTTTTCATGTAAAAATCTCCCTTGCCTGGAGTTGTATGACAAGTTGACAATTTTCTGAAACAAGGCTTGAGTGTTTTATCCCCCGCCTGTGCCTTCCTCATCTCTTCTGGAGTGGTATCCAACATAATATCCTCCTCCTGTCTTGAGGTCGACCTGACCTGAAGGGTTGCCATATACACAGGTTTCCTTCTGCAACGGTCAGTGTCATGATTGTCCATCTGACAATTTTTACACCACCTTTTTCCTTGGTTGAAAGATTTTCTTTCATCATATTTCCTTTCATCGAATTGTGGGAATTTATTTTTATTGTCATACCGTGGCCTATCAAATTGGTGCTTACCTTTATTTTGATCCCTAGGATCAAATTTATTAAAGTTCTGTGGTGCCCTAAAGTTGTCCACCTGTTTCTTTTTATTACCTGTTACCTCTGCTTGAGCTGCTTGATACCTTTCAGCAACATTTAGCAACTCACCCAGCCTCTCTGCACCTTGTTCCATGAGAAACTTTCTCAGGTCTGGAGCCATGGACTCTCTTAGTTGCTCTATAAGGACCATTTCCTTAAGATCTTGGGTTTTCCCCAGAGAAGTCCATTTCTCCAAGTATGTCTCTATTCGTGCAGAGAACTGGTGATAGGTTTCACCTGACAGTAGTTTAGCATTCCTAAATTTTTTCCTGTAAAACTCTGCATTCTTTTCATACCTTAACAAAAGAGCCTGCTTTAGCATGTCATAATTTTCCTGATCACCTCTGCTCATTTTTGCAAAAACTTCATAAGCTGCCCCACGAAGTCCCTGAGATAACTTTAAGCTCCACCTTTCTCTCTCTAACCCATACGTGGTAGCTAATAGTTCGTACCTATTTATATAGCTCTCAATATCATCGTCTTTCTCAACAAAATGATCTAAATGAAAGTTCATAGCTGAGATTGAGGCTCCTTGAGTAACCGTAGCATCAGAGGCAAAGGGACTGGCACCATTTTCAGGAGCATGGCCTTGAAACTCAAACTCCCTTAGTCGTAACTCATGTTCCCTTTGTAATCTCTTCTCCTCCTTTTCTGCTTCCCTTTCTGCAGCTTGTCTTCTTTCCTCGGCTTCTCTTTCTGCAGCTAATCTTTTGTCTTCTCTTTCTGCCTCCAATTTCTTAGCCTCAGCCTCAATCTGCAACCTCTTAGTCTCAGCCTCTAACTTTCTTTCGGCTTCTTTTTCTAATCTTCTTTCTTCGCGTTCAATAAATTTGTCACATTCCGTTGTGACATAGGCAACCATAACTTGCCCATCTAATCCTAACTCTTTTGCAGTCTGAACCGCAGCAGATCGAAATTTGGCCAGGTCCGCCATTGTCTATCAGGTAACTTAATACAATGTCTAACCAACAATTCAATCTCTAATGGACAAAACAGGCACCGTGAGCTCAACCTTATTTAATTCCACCCAAGGATACCTTTTAATTCTTATATTCCCTGAAGTGAATTACCCCCAATATTTTTAATAGTTAAAGATTCAAAATCCCGAGAGCGAGACCCCAATATATGTGGTGAAGTGGGATGTTATAAATATTTATAAGGGACTTAGTGTACTGACTGAGATCAGCTGTGAAGGTATATATATATCTAATAAGAGTAGTATATTATATATATAACCTTACTTGCTACCACATATCTATATATCTCAGTCAGAATTATTCTGGAATAGTGTGATGCTACGTTATGTGTCTAGGGTATGTGTATGGTGAAGTGTAAGTCACAACAACAGACAGATAAACAATTTAATTTAATCCACTACTCTTAACAACACTGTGACACTCACATACATATAACACTCTATGAGAATATCTTAAAGAAGTCACTAGTAACGTTTCAAATAACAATATGTATTCATTACTGGCATGAATGAATATGTGTCCTGATTCAACTACAAGGGAACCAGGAATCACAATCAATTTAAATTACAAGTTATGTACAGAATGTATTTAATATGAATATTGTAGTGACATATATTAGTACAAATGTTCTATGTGTGTCAGTTGTGTAGTAGTAAAATGAGGTAATACTGGTTTTGTTTTGTTCAAGCTCTGTTGGTATTTGTCATCATGACTTCAATAGTTTGTCTTTAGGGATCAGTATTGGAGATGTTCACAGTTCCTGATTTTAAGACAAGTAAATTCCCCTCTGAATGGTATTTTTATAAAGTTATTTCAAGATGAGGGGACATAATGTTGAGCTCAGCTGGCCAATTCGCTTATCTGGCGTGATGGCGGCAGGAAAGGACTCCTCTGCTCGAATTCTCCTCTGGGCTCAGGAGACACCTCCCTGATAGCTAAAAAGACCAAGGAGTATGCTGTCCGACTCTGGATTCAGCAAATCTCTGACCAGGTGCTGCTCACTACCATCGAGACCACTGTCCCACAATTTCATGGAAATAAACACAGATACGTTGATTAGCAATGAATTCTGGCACAAACTGGCACAAATTCCGTTCTGCCTATGTTCCAGGCTTTTATTTTAGCAAAAATGTGAGCTAGCTTCAACGTACTGTCGCTTTATCAAGCTTATTTGAATTAGTGGTCTCGAACTAACGCTCCCAAGTGTGTATATCAGCGAGACTGGCCAATGAGCCACGTTTCGACAAGTGTTTGAAAAAAATGTTATCTTTTCCCGTCTCCCCAACAACCAAGATAGTATTTATAGCCCGACCAATCGTGGTTAGGCTTTCATTTGTTGCGCTCCAATCAATTTGGAGTTTACATGGTAGGCTATTTATGTAACGTAAGGTTTTTTCAAACACGTTATAAAAAAAATTTTATGAGCAGAAATGATTTTATGCTGTCAGGCACCCCCAATATTTTATTTTGGGTATAATTTATTAATTCCTGGACTATTTGCGTAACGTTTTACATATTATTTGTCAGCAAACCCTAAGGAACCCAAAAATACTAATTTAAAGGAGCTACGTGGCTGCGTTCAAAATATGCAATTTCTTCTATCTCCTGTTTAGAAGATGTGCTGTCTGGGTACTGTTATGTGTTCAAACGTAAACCCATATAATGTTGTCTTTTCTAATAAGAGTCTGTTATGATTTATAAACCTAACTCTGGGAAAGGGTAGTGTATTTTATCACTGTCCGTCTGAAAAAAAATTAGTGCATGTAGACTTACACGCGTGATGGTAGTAATTGTGTATCGCGCGAAGCGGGTTTAGTGTTCGGCTTTCTGCCTCTCCCTTCTCTTTTTATCCCTTTAGTCCATCTGTTCGTTCGTTTTGGTAACGCAGTATAATTAATGTTAGGGTTAATTTAGGTCATTACGCAGTACGTCTCAATGCTTTTCCAAGAAATACAGCACACGTTTCATTGAAGAAGGCGGGTAATAATACAGTAAGCTTTACTATCAACGTGAAAGCGTTACAATTTGCAGACGAAGCAGAAAACAAGGGGGATTTCGAGTACATTCTTTGTGACAGCACTGTCATTTTCCCATTGCTCTTCTCTTTATTAATTTTATTTGTTAGGCTTCATATTTACCTAATAATTTATATATGTGGATTAGAATATTTCATGACACTTGTCATCTCTTGTTCCACTAGCACTTGTCTGGTTCTTGTCATCTCTTGTTCCACTGGCACTTGTCTGGTTCTTGTCATCTCTTGTTCCACTAGCACTTGTCTGGTTCTTGTCATCTCTTGTTCCACTAGCACTTGTCTGGTTCTTGTCATCAGTTGTACATTAGTGATTTTGTCTCACCAACTCAACCTTTCTATTCTACGCAAGCACCCATTTATGAAAGTCTGTAGCTTTTTGGTTGTTGTTTTTGTTGTTATTCATGCCCTAGAGCTTTATAGTAGCTCTTGTTATCATTTCTTGCATTTATTCTCATTATCTTTGTTTTTTCTCGATGTATTTTCAAGCCCACTTGCTGCGGTCTCTTATCAAGTATTTTCATTTTTATCTTGGATCTGATTACCGCCATGGGACAGAAGAGCCAGGTTAGTGATTGCTTAAAATATTTTAATGAACAACACACTAATTAGAATTGTTTTAAAAATGAAAGCACGGAATATAAAACATCTAATCGTACCGATAGAAAACATTTCTTGAGCAACCAGAGTGGTCGCGTACTGTTGGTTGAAAACACTGACTTAATAAGCTATTTATGAATTGTAAGCTTGCTTAATTAATCATAGACCACAAAAATACGACAGAGGCTTATATATATGAGAATTTACGGAGAATAAAAGCTTAATAACTACGAAGGAGTTTCTAGAATAAGAATTAGTAACTAGATTTGTAGGCAAAGCAGTGATCTAAATCTAGATATAGAATATTATAATTTTAATGACTACTAGTACGTGGGGCTGACAACTTCTTCGTGTAAAACAAATTTCTACAGTAACTACAGCTACAAGAAGATGGATTACAAGGTCTATCAGCAGATAAAATGTCGAGTTGCGATATAAAAGAAGAAAGATAATTTTACTGAAAGAAAGCCATGTATTGTATGCAGTTTATTAACGTTTCCACTCCTAGGTTTGATGTATCTGTGGACCAAAGTTCTGTCTACGCTGAACTCTTCTCTTCACGCATACTGACCTTCTGTCTCATGAAACTATTGGTTCGTCTAAACCAGCGGTGGGCAACCCAGAAAATGCGGGAATCTGCTTTAGAAACACTGAGCTTTCTAAAGATCTATCTCGATAAACTTGTGACTATTTTCAAGTTACAGAGCATTTACCGTCTGGAACAAGTGTTGCCCGTATGTCAGTTTTATCTCTGTCGCAGATCTGATTACTGCAATTACATCTACGGAACGGTTAAAAATACCAACTAAATTATATTTTACCGAATGTTAACTTCATTATAAAGTTAACAAAGAAAGTGAATATAAGTAAAATAGCATGCAGGCTTTTACCAGCAATGCAGAAAAGGTGAAAACAATATATTTAGTCTTGGAGATACCGAGCTTTTAAATGCCGACGGGAAAGGACTAGTCTGAATCGCCCTAGCTTATAATTTTTATTTTTTGTTTCTCCTTCCGTCACCTAAATCTACTAAATCAAACCATGTGATCTAGCAGTAAAGCGCGACTAGTTGCTGACCCCTTGTCTAAATCTTCCATCTCTCCCTGAAGGAAGTTAGGATAGCCACGATGTCAGCATGCCACGTTCATGGATCCAGCGTTCCTGTTATATAATTTCTACTGTATGCTCTTAGATAATCCGTACGTCCAGTTTTTAGCTTGCTGAATAGATATCTCAGCCGGCAGTGACCTGCTCTCTGTCAGAAAAGCATAACTTGATTTTCATGATAAAATCAGATTTCTGATTTTCATTAATTATGCAGAAGGCGGGAATCCATTGTGTTTAAACTCTGTTTGAACGGAGCTGACTTATACATAGAATAATGTCTGATATCCCAAAGCAGCACATCCATCATTTCAATACGATTACCACCAGTACATGTACTATCATGATAAAAACAACATATATATCCTAATTATAATCCATCAGAGGTTGAACGGGATATTTTTTCTTCATTAATGAAACAAAAAAATATATATATTTACCAGTGTCGTGTAGAAAGTGACCACCGCTCCCATCCCGATTAGACAACCCCACAGGTTAATGCCTGTCACTGAAAGTAAAAATAAAAATAAAAACGTATATATATTTACAGTCTGACTGAATGACAGGCGCAAATAAAAAAAAACAAAAAAATACACAGTAGCATACGCTACACACAAACACATTCTGGCATGGTAATCTAATGAATAACTTTGACATTAACATTAAGTCTTCTTCTTTTTCGTCCTTCGCTCTTAAATAATCACGCCTGTCTCTCGTCACCATAAGTTTCTCCCTCAACTACTCGTAGGTTGGAGATTTCCATTTTCATTCTGTATGGAGCACGGAGCCACTATGTCAGCTGACCCCCCTTACAGAAAGTCTGTATCAAAGCAGTCACGTGTTTTTGTAGCGGAGATTTA
Source organism: Oreohelix idahoensis (assembly GCA_024509875.1). NCBI lineage: Eukaryota > Metazoa > Mollusca > Gastropoda > Stylommatophora > Oreohelicidae > Oreohelix > Oreohelix idahoensis. The sequence continues at coordinate 126,086 of JAMPIV010019034.1, forward strand.
TATAGCTGTTTGTTTCACATTATGAGGTTGCCAGCCACATGCACAACCTCACAGTGATGCCTCTTACGACATGCCTGAGGCAGCAGTAGTTCTTTTCTTTAGCATCATCGTCTTTATCATGTTCCTTTGAGCTTCCTACAGAGCATGGAGCCAAAACTGCGGCCTGCCCCTCCCCCGACTCCCAGGAAGCAGGAATCATGCACTCACGCGCTCTTGAAGCAGTAGTTTATGAGGCAATTTGTTTTATACGATGAGGTTGCCAGCCTAAAGCCTCAGCCTCAGTTTTGTTGCCCTTTACGACATGGCTGAGAGTGCAATGGTCCTGTTTTTTTCTTTGTCTCTTCAGATACACCCCCACGAAACTAAGAATAGCTAGCACTAAATCCGGACGATTAGGAAAAGGATTGAATATGGAGCCAGCCCCACAAATAATCTGTGAACATTTTTCACCACCAGGACAGCGGCAACAGCAAAAAGTACATTTGCCTGGAAGCTTAACTGTTGTTCTTCTTCTTCTCCCTCGTTCGTCCCGAAAAGGACATTAGTTGCGCTGTGTCCGTTTACAGCGGGGCTGCGATATTTGCGCCTTTCGGCCGATACATCCGACATCAGCACGGCATTTTTTGGGAACGGGTTTGCTTTCCCACTTCGATCCCTACTCTCTCAGCCAGACTGCAGTGATGCAGCCTGTTTCCAGGACCACCACTTGGAGGTGGAGTAGGGTCTTGGTCAGCTCTGGTTCGCTGACCCTGACGCAAGCAGTCAAGCTATGAGTCGCTGACTGCATTCATCTCGCTTGCTGCGTCTTGGGTCCCTAACTGTTGTTCAACATTTAATATAGGTTTTCAGTTTAAAAGAACATGTCAGGGTGATGGAAAAAGGAAGAAATGTTACGCAGTGATGGCAAAGATAAGAAAATAAAGTATTAGATTCATGTTGTAAAAGGAAGGAATATCTCAAGACGCTGGGAAAGGGGAAAAATATGACGCCTTGCTGGGAAAGACCTTAATTTGTGTGTATGAAAAGAAAAATAAATATTATGCTGCGCATTGAAATAATAAAAAAATAAAAAATAAAAAGATGCTGAGCTGGGAAAGCCAAGAGGAAGCTATATTACTGATCCTTCTTGTGACCACGAAGAAATGATATGAGCCGTGACGTATTTCGACATATAATCCCTTAGCTGGGAATGGTTCGTAGTAAACAGGAAGTTTACGTAACACGTGGAGCGAAGCAAGAGATTGTTATAAAGATAACGGTATTTACAGGCAGAAACAGGACAGGACGTGACTGTGGCATTAAAGGGGATAAATCGACAATCGATAACTTCATTCTTTTCAGTCATTACCCTACAGCTCCACTAGGGGCATAGGAGTTCAATAAACATTTGCCAAGTCCTCCTGTCACGTGCCATCAGTTCAAAGCCTTTTCATATCTCGCTTAACATTTTCATTTGTGTGCATAGTTTTCTTCTCCGTTTATTTCTCGGTCCGCCTCTGCCTGTCCTACTTTGGGGATTTCAGAACAAGGACTGCCTGTTAATGCTGTCAGTAGGTGTCCTCAATTAGTGTTCTTTCTATCTCCAGTGTCTTCTTTTTATCTATCGTTCCACTGGCAATTGTCTGGTTCTTGTCATCAGTTCCATGTTGGTGATCTTGTCATCAGTTCCATATTGGTGATCTTGTCATCAGTTGCATATTGGTGATCTTGTCATCAGTTGCATATTGGTGATCTTGTCATCAGTTCCATATTGGTGATCTTGTCATCAGTTGCATATTGGTGATCTTGTCATCAGTTCCATATTGGTGATCTTGTCATCAGTTCCATATTGGTGATCTTGTCATCAGTTCCATATTGGTGATCTTGTCTTCAATCCTTCTGTTCTAAGCAAGCACCCATTTATGAATGTCTGTAACGTTTTGGTTGTTGTGTTTTTTTTTATTGTTCTCTGTCGATAACTCATCCTGTGTAGCTTCCGTGGGTCTCTGAGGAGACACAGAAAGAATATGACAACTGCCCTCTCAGGCATGTCGTAAAAGGCAACTAATAAAGGGTAGTGCATGGGAGTGAAAACCTCATCATGTTAAACACAGAAACGACCACAAGATCACATGACTTCTTGGTGCAGACTTCCTGCAAGGGGCACAACTACAGTGGTTGTTTAATGCTCCAGACGGATTGAAAATAAGATTAAGATGATTAATGACTTGCTCAAGCTGAATACAAGTTTTGTCCCATTTTTGTCGGGCCATGCCTTGTGTAACCTAGATAAAAGTTCCGTTGGGATATATTAGGGCGTATGTTAAAATATAAACGATCTTTCGGTCTAGAGACTTCAGTCTATTACATGTGCTCTGACTCGAATTAAAATGTGAGGACAGACTTGTGCAGCTAAGAAAAAACAAACATTAAACCAGAAACTGTAACCGGATAGAATATCTTTGTGCCCCATTTTCTCTCCTAGTTGGTCTTGTCTAATATTTTCCTTCTCTCACTCACAAACACCTCTCACGGACAATTATCACTGACACCGATCAATTACTGATGGGCATTATGAAGCAGAAAGATAAGACCAAAATACATACACGTACCAACACATTTACACTCACATACACTTTAACTTATGTATTAATTTATGGATATCAAGTAACATTAGAAAATTTAAGTAAAATACGCCTCCATCTATTTTATTTTGGCTAACTTTCATATTTAACCTGTCTTGCTTTTCTGAAGTGGTTAAAATTTAAATTTCAAATTAATTTCTCACAAATTATGGCTGTCATACCACGCATGCACTCTCCTGGTCAAGTTAGCAGCACCTACATATCGTGCTGAAGACCAGGGTTTGTTTCCCCGGAAAGGATCGATTGTGACAAATCTTAACTGATAGAATGACTTATTTATATTCTTCCTTCCTTCTATGTTTCGCTCCATGTAAAGCATGGGACCACACTTGTAGCAGCCTGCACCAAAGTACTGATGAGCACTCGTAGAGGTGGTTTACGTAGCAGTTAGTTGTACATGTTGAGGTTGCCAGTACCAAGAATAACTTCACTTACGTCGCTTCTTATGACATGCCTGGTGGGAGCAGAAACTATATTCTTTCGCTTATTTCAGTTGTCCATGTTTCTGCCCATAGCGTAATGACGGTATACATGACCCTTGATGACTCATTTTTAATTTGTCTGTTATTTGATTTGTTTGGATGTTAATTTATGTCTCTAGCTGAATGCAGTTTTGATCATTCCTGTTCTCTTCTTGATTTAGGTTCCACTTCTGCTCTGTTATTATGTCTTAAGGTATGACAGCCCTTTGACCTGTTCTAATCTCATCTCATTTATTCTAATCCTTAAGCTGGCTTCTCATCCATTTTGCTCATTGTCGTAGTTTTTGTTTTCTCAGTAGTAGTGCCCAGTCCGTATTCATGACTTCTGTTGTTTACTTGCTAGACAGGGTGCAATTTTTGTTGGCTTTCAGCTAATTGAACTTTATCATCTGCACATGGAATGTTGCTTATTAATCTTCCTTTGATGTTTAAGTCATGACATTTCTTCATCTGTTTAAACAATACATTCTATGTAGATGATTCCATACCGCTAATGCTTGTGTGCCCTACTTTTTTCCCGGTGTCTGCGCCGTAGCTGACACATTTCGTCTTCGACCTGCCGGGTAAAATGTAAACGTTAAAGGGGCAAGAGGACAATATACTTCCTGTGACGAAACGGGGCGACCTCTATCGATCTTTGGTTCTCTCCGGCAGTATCGGTACATTTGTGGTACTGATTTCTATGAGGTGCTGTCAATTATCGCACTTTTCTGTCTGTCTTTCTTTCTTTTTTTCTTTATTTGTCTGCTAAGTAGCAGATATGTGATTTTATCAAATCATCCTGTAGGTGATAACTATCACAGTTGTGACACTCCTTGCAAATATGTCACCGGTTTGTTACCTGGTCATCCCAGCCTACGAAGGGTTGAGATAAGATAGTCACCGGCGCGTTTAGATTGAACCGCTGATAAGACGACATTACCGTCTGTGTGACACGGGTGGGCAGACAGATGTGATGTAATTGCTTCCGGTCCTTGGTTAAAAAAGAAATCATGGATTTATTACATTTGAGACAATATGAGCCTACAAATGTGTTTGTAAGAGTGTATACAAGGCATCAGATGTCCATTATGGTAATACGTGGCCTTTGCAGGCACGCACCTTATTTCACGTGGGAATTTTTTTTAAATATCACAGCCTATTCTGCATGATTTGAAATGATTGGATCTTTCTGATTAGATTCATAACATCACTGGAGGGAATATAGGCTGACAATTTCACAGTTTTATTTCTCTGTGATTTGCACGCTCGCCAAGACATCAGACCTTCGCCAGAGGAAGAACTAGATTCCTAATTCCTAATTGTTATCCGGACCTTTTATTGGAGAACCAGATAAGATTTACAAAGCACAGGAAATCTCTACATTTAATAAGGAACAACGGAACTAGGAAAACTGAAAAAACACGGAGTCAGAAGGGGCAATCTACGTTAAAATTAAAAGAAATCCCAGACACGTGTTGTAAGAGAATGATTCGTCTCTTTTATTCATCTGTGCGACAAGTCTGTAGCCAGGATTGGCTTATTGGTGGTACCAGCAGAACGTACTATTTCTGGAACAAGACGCGATAAGTGGCCTACGCTTTAAGACAAAGGCCGGACTGTGTAGACTTTCCTTGAAGTTTCTCGGTGACGATCTACACACTATTCAAATTATTTTCAATCTGTTACAACTAAAGTGATTGTTAAATTTTGTTATTTGTAATGTTACAAATTTAACTTCGATTTGATCATTTTAAAGTTACTGCATCTTTGTCTCAGTCAATTACTACAAACATTCTAAACAGAGCTATACTTGAATAAGAGAATTCCACTGAGTAAATCAGGGGGTGGGGTCTTAACGAGCTGATAAATAAGTGCTTAAACTCTTCACAAAAGTGGTCGGCAGGTTACAGAATTAATAAGCTTAGCGACAGCCAGCACTGTTTTCGCTTGTCTGAATTTCTTGTAAAGACTCCCAGATGATAGAAGCTTTACTACTCTTCTATCGACATTTCTGCCAAGAGTAATCTTGTGTACAAATAGACTCCATTGAAGCCTATATTAGATACTTTTGAGTTTGGTCACTGTTGGACCACTACTGTGTGTCATTACATAGATCCACAATTTTATCCACACCAAAGTCATATAGGGTTGCTACCATTTATGTGTATATGTTGTTCATGACGGCTGAATTTCCTTTTCTAATTATATTTCTTGTTTTCTCTTCTTTAGATCTGAGGATTTTTGGACATTAGTGAACACATAGTGACGGTTTGTTGTCTCCGTTGTCATCGAACAGTTACATAGTCTGCCCATCTTTCTCATATATTCTTCTCATCAAACTAGATTTTTCCCGTTCTACATCCAGCCTCCTCCTTTGGGCAAGCTTTTTCTTATTGGATACTTTCTTTAGTTTCAGGTGCCTATATCTCTCATGATTGTTCACTTTTACTGTCAGTATAAAAAGATAATCACTGGTCATGATGGTAGAGACTGGGACCTCACCATGTCTATCCAAATCTTCTTCTTCTTCGTTCGTCCGGAAAAGGACGTTGGTTGCGTTGTGTCCGTTTACAGCGTAGCTGCGATATTTGCGCCTTTCGGCCGACACATCCGACTTCAGCACGGCATTTTGGGGACCGGGTTAGCCTTCCCTCTTCGATCCCTACTCACTCAGCCAGACTGCAGTGATGCAGCCTGTTTCCAGGACCACCACTTGGAGGTGGAGTAGGGTCTTGGTCAGCTGACCCTGACGCTAGCAGTCTAGTTATGGGTCGCTAACTGCATTCCTCACTGTTGACGCGTCTTCGTCTATTTAAATGACAACAATGGTTCACGGTCACAAATTTAGAAAATACTTATTTCGTTTTTAAATGTTACTCTCAAAATCCATATAGAAAATCCTGTCCCCGGGGGATGGGGGAAGGAGGATTAGAGACTCCACTTATACTAGGTTTAGTTTTATGGGGCGAAGTGACCAGTTCCCGTACTTGCCGCCTTTGCTTTCCCAAACTCAGAGCAGAGTCAGGAACCTACATTTACTGGAGCGTGACGTGACCTGGTTTTGAACCAGGTCGGTTTAGCTACGAGAAACAAGAGCTTTATCCACTCTACCGCATAAGTTAAAATATTGTATATAAACCTTCACATGTACCCTTGTACCTATATGTTTCCCTAACTGTCATGCAACGTAGGGTACTAATTATTTCAATTTGAATGATGATGATTATTAGCTTTATTTTCTGGCCTGTTTTATCCGACAAGACATATTAGCCAGGTAAAGTGGTAAAGAATTATCTCAGACTAAAAAGACAGCTCTCATGCTTGGGCGCTGTTAAATTGTGCAATTCGTTTTTTCAGGTTTGGCACCTGGAATGTTCGGACATTAAACGAACAAGGGAAAGTGGCAAAAGTAGCAGCAGAAATGAGGGAATGTAAAATCGAGGTTCTGGGAATGCGTGAAACAAAGTGGAAGGGGGTAGACAAGAAGAAACTCATCACAGGTGAATTGGTGCTTCCTCAGGACATGAAGACGAAAGTTCACACCACAGTGAAGGGGTAGTTCTTATGCTATCTAAAGAAGCACAGAAAGCACTCATGGAATGGGAAGCTGTTGGACCCAGAATAATAACAGCTACCTATAAAACAGCTAAAAAGGTTGAACTTGTTTGCGCTAAATGTTTTTTTTTAAGATGTTCACTCAAACGAACTTTAACAGTGCATTTCTCAGTTCCGGGACAATCCTGGAACACGATTAGATTCGACACGAGTTGGGAAAACCTCTTTGTCAATGTCGAGAGGGGGTTGTTATTGAAAGGAGCTACCGAAGGACAGGCCGCCGGTTCAAGGGAGAGTGTCCTACTTTAAGGAAAGATGGAACCTACCCGAAGTGTCGTAAACACGACGCTTTCTATTTTATCTCTGCGGGTGTCAATCATAAAAGACAACATACATACTTAACCAGGCTAATCATTTGAAAAACATTTCGTATAAAAGCGTGATGAATGTTTTCAAAGAATCGTCATGTTATCTTTACATAGTCAACTACTGCCGGTTTATATATTTACATTTCTTATAATACACGGTCACATAACAAGCGTCAGACTCGCTAAGCGGTTAGAATTCTTTCGTCTGGCGGCAAAGTTGCCGGGACCCGGGGTCCAAACCTAGTAGCGTCACGCTCCAGTCTACCCAACTGTAAATGAGCACATGTGCTCTTGGATTAGAGAAGGCAAAGGCCGCGAGGAAGTGAACTGGTCACCCCACCTCATAAAGCTGGACCTACTATAGTGAAATCTCGAACATTTCACTCCCCTACAGCAGTATTTGCTATGGGATTACCCTGACCTTTTATATTACACGACACGACAAAATAATGTTTGTTCATCTGCAACTTTAGGAGATCTGGAGACTATACACTGTCGCCTTCCATTCAATAGTTTAGCAGCGAATTCTGTATTCCTCTGCGAAGCGAGATAAGAAGTGGGGTTCAGCTTTTTAATACTGTGTTAGTCTTATCAAAGCTGAGAAAATCTTGCAAGGAAAGAAGTACTTTGCACTTGCGCCCATGAACATTGAAATGTTTTCTCCAGCCGAACACTTGATACTTTTCACTCTCAGGATCATGTGAACTTTTTAAGTTCTCCTTTAGCTAGTTAGAGAGGCAATATTAAGTTGTAACAATAAGATGTGTTCTTTTCTGACATCTAATAACTTTGAAGTTATACAGGGTGTTCATAAAGTCTTTCCCTGATTTCAAATTTTTACGAGATCCTCCAGATGTTAAAAGCATCAAAGCTTGGTATATAAAATTTACGGACACTGGCAGCGTCGGTGACACGCCCAGAGCAGGTAGGCCTCGTGTGAGTGAAGAAACTGTGGACAGCAGTGCACACGGCGTTTCAACGCAGTCCTCAGAAATCAACCTATCGTGCCTCAAGAGAACTTGCAATCCCTCGAAGCACAGTGTTGAAAATCGCAAATGTTGAAATCTACAAATAGCATAAAAAAACTGTTCTAGTTCTGGAATAATTTCCAAAAAACCAATTGTCTCTGCACAGAATGCTTTTTTTTTTTTTAATTTTTGAAATCAGGGAAAGACTTTATGACAACCCTGTATTTTAAAAGTTATCATTCTGTCTCTGTACTCTATTTCTCCCACACAGGGACAATCACACATACTGTTATTGTTACTGCTTTTCAGAAGCGACATCACTGCACTCCGGGCAAACCCATAGGTGCTCAGTCTCCTTCAGCAAACGTCGAAGGGTATGAATGCTAATTGTTCCTGTTGCACGCTGGATGTATATACGCCGGATGTATCCTCTCTTACGTTCATCCCTGCCAGTCCTAAGCCGAATGCCAAACTCCAGCAATCTTAGCCTTGATGATTCATCGATGGCAGTGTCATTCTCTAATAGGCGATCATTAACTGTCCTCTGCATCTCTCCCTTGTCCATATCCAATGCACCTTCTATGGGTGCTCTTGAAGCTAGTCAATCAGCTCTTTCATTGCCGCGTGCCCTTGCATGACCAGGACAGTAGATCCATACACATACAAACTCAGCAACTAGCGAATATGCCATTAATTCAAATTTATAGATGTTGAGGATTGTTGCATGGTCAGCGAGCATCTTTAGTTTGAACTTGTTTCAAATGGTCGCACCATGGAACACCTCACTAGACCGAAATTAATTAGGTCGCGTGTGGCGATGCATGACGTGTTAGACTTAGTTACAACAGTCTGTGTGTGGCCTTGGAGCCAAATGGCAGTGTTTAATATATGTGGCATGGCCACTTATCCAAAGTGTTTCGAATACGTGGCATGGCCACTTAAATTATGATAGTGTATAACTATAAAATTATAGTACGACAGTGTAAAGCTGGTAAAATAAATGAACAAACAATGTGTAAGGACCATTGAGTCCAAAGATATAAGTCGGTATTATTAACCGCAATAATTTATTAGTAGCGTAAGTCGTGAAGTACGAAACGCAGTTATAATATGTAAGGCTGATAGAGCCTGGCTATGGATGCCAAATTAAAGTAAGAATATGTCAGAGTTCTTGTGATATATATTGGGCAGCGACACTATGAGAACTATTAACAGAAGGATTACTGTAATTATGTACCACATGTCTGAGGGAGCAGTAGTTCTGTTCTTTCTTTTTCTTCTCAGAGACCTGGGGGGGGGGGGGGGGAACTATACGTCACACTGTTGTAATCAATCATCTATAATCTAGGACGTCAATCATCTATAATCTAGGACGTCAATCATCATTTGGGGAGGGAGAGGGAAGGCAACTTTAATCTTATTTGAATAAGAGCTTTAGAGTTTCTAGACCAGGGTTTATTAAACTGTTTTGTGCCCTGGACCCCTTTAATTGTCCAACGAAGGTTATGGGTCCCTTCTTGGAGAAAAAAGTTTACCTAAAAGCATAATAAACGTTGCATTTTAAATTTTAGGTTCTGTACACGAGGGCCCTAGAATCCATTCACGGGACTTCCACCAGGGGACCATGGACCACAGGGTAAGAAATCCTGTTTTAGACAGTAATTTTAATCTCAGGTGTGTCAGGTGTTATTGATATTTATCAATGATATTATTGTTATGACGAACCTTCTTTTTAATCATTGTAGCTGTTGTTATTTGTTGTCACTGTTTACTGTATTTGTTCCCAGTATATCTCACCTGGCCCCGTGTATCTCCCGGGGTCTCTGATGAGACAAAGGAAGAAATGGATTGTTGCTCCTTCAAGCATGTCGTTCACGGCCATTGATATGAGGTTAAGCATGAGGCTGGCAACATCATCGTGTAAAATTAATTGCTACGGAGACCATCACAGCAGAAGTATATAGATGCTTGGCGCAGGCTTCCTGCAAGAAGCCCGGTATTAGAAGACCAGCTTCAGTGATGGCTCCTTGCCCTATAAGGAGCGAAAAGTAACATGATGATGGTGACGATATTTTACCTGCACTCAGTGCTAGAGACGGGGCATACAACACAAATGCCATGTAGATCAGCTGAGGAAGAAAACATTTTTTAAAGACATTAATACTCGTATGATGATACAGACATAATGGAACAAACAACTGACCAACATTACTTATGTAAAGATGAAATACTGGTGGGATGCAGGATTTATTCATATTTTTTAATTTTATCGTATTTAACAGATATAGGAAACCACACGCGGATCTGTTTACTAAATACAGCGGCAATAATGTGTGTGCTGATTGTCACGGGGCGGGGGCCTCTGGAGTGAGACAGAAATACTAAAGTCAGAAGGTCTCTCAGAATGTCGTAAAAGGCAAATAATAGGAAGTTGCGAAAGGGGCCGGCAAACCCATTAGTGTAAAACACATTGCTACAGAACCCACCCCTGTAACAAAACATCGAATGCATACATTTACGGCAAGCTTCAAGCAAGGGGGTTAACGTTAGTACTAACTTCATGCCCCTAATGAAGCGTACACGGAACATGAAAAACACAATAGTGCTTTGGGTGGTGGTGGTGGTGGTGGGGGGGGGGGGGGTTAATCTTGATAGTTTGGTAAAACCTGTCCCACCAATTAAAAAAAATGACCTTTGATTTAGTTAACCTTGTTATAAGTGCAGCATGACCTAACATAAAAACTTCCCATTTATCATTGAAAGTTTGAGTATCCACAAATTTATTTAACTTACTTACTTACTTAGTCGTTCCCCTTCTACCGTGAGGTGTAGAGGTTTGGAAGAGAAAGCGCCAGACTATCCTATCGGCTGTCTTCCTCCTGGCCTGGTTCCATTCTAGTCCTCGTTCCTTCAAAGATTGTCTAATGTTGTCCTCCCAGCGGACTCTGGGTCGTCCTCGGGGTCTGGATCCTTGGCTCTTTGTTTCCCATGCTTGTCGTGGTATCCGATCTTCTCCCATTCTGCAGACATGGCCAAACCATCTTAATTGGGACTGTTCTACTTGGGTCTGCAGGAGGTAGGATTTAAGGCCTTGACGTATCGTCTGGTTGCGTACCATGTCTCTTCTTGTTACTTCAACGACCTTCCTCAGATACCTCATTTCTGAGGTTTGGATCTGGCTTTTATGGGTTGTAAAAAATTTATTTAAAACATTACAAAATAATGAATGCATGCGATATTATCCATTTTTTTTCTTTTGATCATAAATATTTTCTCACCGTCTGGAGTATCAGCACACTTGATCCCAACAGCCGGACAGAAACGCTGAATCTCATCTCCAGATACTGAGGAAGGAAGTTCAATACATCTTCTAATAAAGAAACTCGTTTGACACACACACGCGCACGCACACGAACTCACGCACACGAAAACTCGCACAGACAAACACGTCCAGTAGATACATTTAAAAGAATGTCATCTGCAATAAATAAACAAGATGGAAAAAAGATACAATAAAACATAACATACTAACCCTCCAAAACGCAAGAGGAAAGATAGAGATCAATCTAGGATCATGGAAGGGGATATACTATAAACACCGTAGACATTAAACAATAACACAACAAACGACAGATAAATTACAGCCTGGAAGAACCAAACACACAAGAAAAACTACCAGTGTAATACGCTATATAGATTAATGAACACTATATACTTACTTAGTCGTTCCCCTTCTACCGTGAGGTGTAGAACACTATATACCCTAATTATAACCCACATGGGGTTAAACCGGGTATCCCGTGCACATAATAAACACCAATTTTCTTCCAAAAATCAAAACCAAACAATTGTGTAGGTCTCTCTAATCAGCCATCCTTCCTCAGCTGTTGTGGTTTGGATATTACGGAAATTGTGGGAATTGTTGTAAGGTAAAGGTCTTCCCATAGCAGACACTGATGAAAGGCAGTAAGTGTTAGAGACTTCCCCATACTAGTCCTGATTTTTTGTATGAAGTGGGGTGATCAGTTCCTTTCCTCGCTGCCTTTGCCTTCACTAACTTAAGAGCAGAATCGTGTAACGCAGTGGCTTCAACTCACAGGCATAAGAGGAAGTTAAGTCCACTGTGACAGAGGTGGAGGTAACCTCACGATTACCACTAGGGGCGCTAGCCACAAAGCGAAAAGGGTGCAATTTCATAAGTCTACCCGTGCTGATTTCTACGGAATTTCATGCAAGACTTCTGCCATACATTCTCGTTGTGCGCCACGGATAACGGCCTCTCTCGGGGTCTGAACTAAACTGGCAGAGGATCTTGGAGCCAGTGGATCCCTAAAGATGTGGTGTGCAGAACTCACCGATGAGTGGTATATGCTGTGACATCCATCAATCTCCTCCCAAATCATGAGTCAAATGATAACTAAGTCATCAGTGAATGACCCAAGTCTAAGAGGGACCAATGTGCCGAGAGACTGAATAGCTGCTGGGTAAGCAGTCGCGAACATTGGCTGTCTGGAGGGCGAGCGGGGCGGCACCAGGCAGATGGACTCCGTAAGGACATCCCTTGCCTCTTCCCTGGTATGGTGGCTCTACCAGGGTGACCGAATATTTCCACCATTTATTGCAAATACACCATGAGTATTTTAACTATCCAGAATCATCGCGGGAGCTACGGAGATCGTGCTCTGTCGTCGATACCTGCAGCAAATGAAATGAGGAAATACAAATGCAGAAGGAGAGGTATGGGAGAGAAGAGGAGAGAGAGAGAAAAAGAAGGGCAGGAAAGAAAAGGTTCAGAATGAAAGCAGATCGCCTCTCGATGAAATATGTGTGTATAGGATACTGGAAAGTGCCAATCAACGTGCAGCCATTATACAAACAATCATCTACAATTTCGATTTCCTCATGATCCAGGAGACAAATTTAAAAGCCAATAGTGTTTTCAATTGCCCAGGCTACAGATGTTACTCCAATCCATGTGGGTCTGGTAGACGAGGGCAAGCTATATATGTAAAACATGAGCTCCCTCATACGTGGCTGGATACAAGTTCCCAAACTAGTGAGGATGCGGAATTGCAGGGGATTGCTGTGAATATAGGCAGTCAGGAGTGGCGAGTCTACAATTTATATGCGCATGTCGACCATCTTACAGCAGAGAGTAGTTGGAATTTTCTGGTGGAACTTTCTGAAGATTCTAATATAAGGTGTTTAATTGCTGGCGATTTCAATGCTAGATCCAAGGAGTAGGGAAACATCACGGAAAATGGGCAGGGTATAGCTTTGAGCCAGGCATTACTTAACATGAACCTTACCATCTTGAATGATGGACGCCCAACTAGACTGGCAACTAAACCTGGGGATACAAATGGTGTCATAGATCTGACATTTATCTCTAGTACTGCCACCACCATGGCACGTTGGGATGTATTAGGTGCTCAGGAAAGTGATCACCTACCTTGCGTCATACTCATTGCAAAGGGTAGGATCACTAGACACAGGAAACCTTAACAGACCTTCTAGTATCATACAGGCCCACTCGACTGTAACAACCCTGTACACACATGACGTCAAAATGCCAAACAAAAGACAGCGAGAACACCTTTCATCCAACCTCCCTGGTGGAATAAGACAGTGGAGGAAGCATGGATAGAAAAGGAAAGAGCAACAAAGGAATGGTCTAAAGCCTGAAACAGGAGAATGATGAATGAGGGAGAGGTTGAAGAGATGAAGGAGAAAAAGCAAAGAGCCTTTAATAGATTCAAGACCTTGGTAAGGGAGGCCAAGAATAAAGTGTGTGTGGGGGGGGGGGGGGGGGCCTTTGTGACACAGGTGAACACGGAAAAAACCCTACAGAAATTCTGGTCCTTACATCGAAGAATGAATAGGAAAAGTGCAAGCCAACCCATCCCTAATATCAAAAGCCCTACAGGACTAAGCCTGAAGACGGTCGAAGAGAAGGGAAGATCAATATTCAATCGATATACGGAGCAAACAGATAAAGGTGACAAAAGTGCCCGCCTGAAAATAAAGGACAGTGATCTGGAAAATGCCCTAAAAGGCCAGATATTCTATCTCATTTCTGAAGAGGACGTGGTGTACACATTGAAAACCAGCAGAAACACTGCTCCTGGTCCAGATGGTGTACAATACCATCACATTAAACAGCTCAACGACACAGCCATTATAAATATGGTGAGCGATTTCAATACTAGCATACAGAATGTTGAGGTGCTTGTGGTAAAGTGGGATGTTATAAATATTTATAGGGGACTTAGTGTACTGACTGAGATCAGCTGTGAAGGTATCTGTATCTATTAAGTGTGGTGTATTACAGATGACCTTACTTGCTACCACATTTATACCTCAGTCAGAATTATTCTGGAATATTGTGATGACTACGTTAAATGTCTAGGGTTATGAAAATGATGAAGTGTAAGTCACAGCAACAACAGACAGATAAACAATTTAATTTATTCCACAACCCTTTACAACACTGTGACACTCACACACATATAACACTCTATAAGACTATCTTAAATGAGTCAAGTGTTTAAGTTTAAAAATATATGTATTAATTCTTTCAATAATGGGTATCCTGATTCAACTACACAGTGAACCAGGAATCACAATCAAATGTAATTACAAGTAGTATGTACACAGTTTATATATATGAACTTTGTATTGACATATTTTATTATTATTATTCTATGTGTGTAATTTGTGAAGTAGTAATACGAGGTAATACTGGTTTTGTTCAAGCTTGGTTGTTGTTTTTCATCATGACTTCAAGTGTTTGATTATCGTGTAATTAGTATTGGGAAAAGTTCACAGTTCCTGTCATTTGAACCAATTAATTGTCCCTCTGTGTTTAATAAAATGTCAATTTTTGAGGGGCCACATAATGTTGAGCTACTCTGGCCACAGAAGCTTATCTTTCGTGATGGCGGCAGGAAAAGACTCCTCTGCTCGATTGCTTCACTGTGTTCTGGAGACACCTCATTGGTCACTATCTGGACCAAGGAGTATGCTGTCAGCCTCTGGATTCAGCAAAACTCAGACCAGGTGCTGCTTCAATAACTTAAGTCCACAGTGCCTGAAACAAGAAGGTTGTACCTCCTACTTCAGATCTAATTTATAATCTATTTCCACACTGAACACAACATATAACAAACACTGAGTTCAGAGCGGTAGGCCAACTGCTAGCTTCATCTGAAACAATTTACACCAGTATACTCCTCCCTAATGGTTACTACGCCTCTGCAATTCCAGCATTATTTCCTTCTAGTCAATAAGATAGGTGTCAGTGTACTATTTGGCAATTCCATGCAGTTTTCTTTTCTCCGACACGTTCTGTTCAGGTTGGAGCACTATCTAGGCCTTGCCTCATGTTCGCTACTGAACCACGCACATATACAGACATAAATTATCAATTTACATTCAATTTTCATTAAAAAGATATCGAATATGTCAAGCTTACCACAATTCATGGAAATAATAATACACAAATACGTTGACTGGCGATGAATAATGGCACAAATTCCGATCTGCCTCTGTCCCAGACTTTTATTTAGAAAAATATGATTTGGATCTCAACGCACTGTTTCCGAGTAAGTTTATTTTAACATGTGGCACTTAACAGACGCTCTTAATAGACTATATTGGCGGGTCTAACCAAGCGGGCCATGTTTACACCGCTTTTCAAAAAAAGTACTCCTCCTCACTTTTCCCTAACAACATAAAATTAGTATTTGTAGTCCGACTAATCGTCTTGTTTCGCCTTACATTTTACTTCTATCCAATCAAAATAGGATTTAAACTTGTTGGCCTATTTCCCGTAAAATGGTGGTTTCAAAACATGCCACTGTGCGATTTATGATTTGGTGTTGTCTGACACCCTCACTATTTTCTTTTGGCTATAATTTGTTAATTCCTAGACTATTTGCGTAACGTTTAACATATTCTTTGTCAGCAAGTCCTATAGGAACCCAAATATATATAAGTTTTTAATGGGGCTAAGTGGCTGCGTTCAAAATATGCATTTTCTAGGATAGTCGTGTATTTTTTATTTTTTTATGTTTAGAACCGCCACCTGTCTGCAAGTTTTTTTTTTCGACTTCTGTCATGATTTCAAACAACATAAAACAGTATAAATGTCATGTTTCCTAATATAGATATATTAAAAGCGTTTTTCTGGTTTTTAAACCTAACTCTCGTATGGTATGGGTAGGGTTTTTTATCACGGTCTATTTGAAAAAAAGTTAGTGCTTCTGGCCTTTCGCTTGGGGAGGGTGGCATTAATTGTATATCGCGAGACGCGTGTTAGTGTAACATGCGTTCCTGCTTTCAGCTCTCCCTCTCTCTATCCTAATTCCATCTGTCCTTCCGTTTATGTTAACGTAGTGTATAAAATGAAATTAATGGAAGTATTAATTTAGGTCATTACGCAGTGTGCCTAGCTCAAGGTTTTCTTAGAAATGCAGTACACGTTTTATTGTAGAAAGCGTGTAGTGATGCAGTAGGCTTTACTATCAACGTGAAACGTTTTACAATATTTGCAGACGAAGTAGAAAACAAGGGGATTTTTGTAATAAAATATTTTTGTACGTACTAAAAATTTCAAATTGTGACAGCACTATGTTTACTTTAATTTTACCATTTTCTCTTTCCTCCTTTTATTTGAATTTATGTGTTAGGCTTTAACATTTACCTTTTAATTTTATATATGTGGATTTAGAATGTTTCACGACAAATTCTCCCCTCTTAAAAACAGACGTTATATGTCAGTCTATAATTCTATATACACATAGAGAAAATTTACTTTTTAATATTTTCTGGGGTTTACGGTGATTTATCATCACACGGATGTCGGCTTAAAAAAAATCCGCTCCCCCAGATTTGTGTTTTCCAGATATATACTACTCTATGCTAAAACTCAAATGGCTGCATAAGTAAGGATCACACCATACTGAGTAACCATCTTAGAATGTTCATGCCTAGCCTGCGCTATAGAAACGACAAAGGGTTTGTGATCCGTTTTGCAACTTAAAAATGAATAAATGCCTTCCCATACAGATAAATATTGAATTTCTTTATCGCCCATATTACTGCAAGACATTTTTTTTCGCTAGTTGAGTAATTGGTTTCAGCTTTATTCAACTTTCTGCTAGCATATGCCACTGGGCTTAATTCCCCATCCAATGCATCTGATTTCTGTAGCAGTGTCGCACCTAAACCCATATATTACTGGCATCCGTCCTTACAATGAATTTCTTGACTTAAGTCAGGTAATTTTCAAAATAGGTTTGCTTGTGAGCTTTTCCTTCAATTCCTGGTAAGCCCAATTCACATTGTGGTGTTCATGTAATTCGATCTGGATTTCCTTTACGTGTCAAATCAGTTAACGGTGCACATATGGAATTAAAGTTTTTGATATACTTTTGGTAGAAACCACATAATGAGACAAAGGATCTCACGTCTTTCTTGGTTTGTGGTCTCTGGGCTTTCTTTAGTTTCTCTAAATTCTTGGGGTCAGGGGTCATGTTTCCCTGATGGACTGTGTGTCCCAAGAATTCTAATTCTTTACATCCAACGCAACATTTGGTTGGTCGGGCTGTTAAATTCGCTTCTCTAAGTCGATTAAACAGCATATTCAGAGAGTCAATGTGTTCCTCAAATGTTTCTGTTGCTATAAGGATATCATCCATGAAATTTGTGATGCATGGATTATTCAGAGGGTCCAATAATTTTCTCTTCATTCTAGAGAAGACACTAGGCGCATTCTTCAATCCAAATGGCAATCTGTTAAACTCATAGTGTCCCTCTGAGGTACTAAAAGCTAGATATGGTCTAACCTCAGGCTTTACTGGAATCTGATAGTATCCTTTACTCAGATCCACTTTTGAGAAATATTTAGCTTTATTTAGCCTGGCAAACAACTGATTTGTATCCGGCAATGGATCCACCTGTCCTTCTGTAATAGCATTCAGTCTCCTGTAATCTATACAGAGTCTATGTTCTCCAGAGGGTTTCCTTAAGAGTACAACACTGGAACTATACGAAGATTCACTGTGTGAAATAATTCCTTCCTTCAATAAATAGTCTATCTCTTCCTTCAAAGCTTTCTCCTTAGCAAAAGGAATCGAGTAGGGTTTCATACAGACAGGTGTGGGGTCTATCAGTTTCATATCATATTCCAATAAGTTTGTATGCCCCGGTCTGTCCGTTAACACCTCTGTATGATTATCTAGAACCTGTTGCACTCTCTCTTTCTGATTTTTCGTTAAATGTGTACTGATTTTCACCTGTGCCGCTGTCTCACAGGGGTGTAATGGATATTCAAATGATGAAAGTGGTTCCTTTTTCATCTCCATGGCAATGGACAAGGTCAACAAGTGTGTCTCTTCCTGATGTTCTCTTTCCAAATATTTCTTCAGGAGATTCACATGATAGATTTGTTCTTTCCCCTTCTTATCTATCTTATAATTTGTTCTAGACACCTTCTCTAGAACTGTATATGGACCTTGCCATCCAATTTGTAACTTATTTTGACTACCGGGTAGAAGAAGCAGTACCTTCTCTCCCACAGCCAAATCTCTGTCTTTAGCCTTCCTGTTGAAATAGGCAGCATGTTTCTTCCTGGCTTGTTTCAAATTTTCATTGGCAAGTTTCCAGCCAGTTTTTAAACGAGTGGTGGTCAGCTCATTCACATATTGGTATGAGGATGTAATATTTTCCTCTGCCTTTTCATCAGTCCACGTTCTTAACAGCGCTTCAAGTGGACCTTTTATTGGCCTTCCAAATAATAATGTTGCCGGGGCCATACCGGTTGAACTATGGGGTACCTCCCGATAAGCAAAGAGGGAGGCGTGAAGGTACTGGTCCCATGTATCTGGTTTTTCGTGTGCCAACTTTCTCAGGATCGACATCAACGTGCCATTAAATCTTTCCACTTGGCCGTTCCCTTGGGGATGGTACACACTACAATGGAAGTGTTTGGCCTGGAAGATCCTGAAAACTTCTTCTGTTAGTTTCCCCTTGAACTGAGAGCCATTATCAGTCAAGATTTGATTGGGAAAGCCTAACCTTGTGAAAATTGTGAGTAATGCCTCTGCCACATGCTTAGAATCAATCGATGACAGGGCTACCGCCTCTCCCCACATAGAACAAGTGTCCACCAGAGTCAGAATGTAGCTGTTCCTCCTCTTAGTTCGAGTGAGAGGTCCCACAAGATCCACGGCAACTCTCTCAAAGGGTGTTCCCACTATGGGCATTTCCCCCAGAGTTGCTGGTGCAGTCCAATGCTTAGGTGCTACTCGTTGGCACTCTGGACAGGATTTTACATATCGTTTGATATCTTCAGTTATTCCTGGCCAGAAATAGTGACAAGCTATTCGCTGTCCTGTTGCGCTGATCCCCATATGACCACTGAAGGGAATCGCATGCCCTAGTTCCAACACTTTAGTCCTATATGAAGTGGGAAGGACCAGCTGTCCGTGACCATTGGATTCAGATCCAGCCTTCCTATAAATCAGTTTGTTCTTCATATAAAAATTCCCTTGCCTGGAGGTGTATGAGATTTTGGCAACTTCTTGAAACACGGCTTGAGTGTCTTGTCCTCCGCCTGTGCCTTCCTCATCTCATCTGGATGAGTATTTATTGGATTATCCTCCTCCTTTTTAGACTGTGATCTGGTCTGCACTGTTGCCAATATCACAGGTCTCTTGGGATTCCCCAAGAAGACATATCTACACCCCAATATCAGAGGGTAGATTGGCTCATTTATCACTGCTGCTTTTATGATTCCTTCCACATATCGCGTTTTCACCTTTATCCGGGCGACGGGAAGTGTCATGGTAGCTACATCCTTGGTTGCAGTTTGAATCTCCACTGTTTCTGTGGTGTATTGATCTGCCTGCACCAGGTGAGAACTCACAACGGAATCATAATCTAAACCTGTATCATATAAACACCTTATGGTGACACCATTACAGATGACATCTTCACACACTGGGGGATGGTATGGTTCCTGTAGTTCCGCAGGTTTGACCTTTTTTCCCTTTTTTCCAGATGTCATAGCAGCACAATGAGGAGGTTTCCTTCTACAATGGTCAGTGTCATGATTGTTCATCTTACAATTTTTACACCATCTCTTTCCTTGGTTGAAAGATTTTCTTTCATCATATTTCCTTTCATCGAATTGTGGGGTTTTATTTTTATTGTCATACCGTGGCCTATCAAACTGGTGCTTACCTTTGTTTTGATCTCTAGGATCAAATTTATTAAAGTTATGTGGTGCCCTAAAATTATCTACCTGTTTCTTTTTATTACCTGTGTCGTGACAATTTCTAAATCCACATATATAAATTAAAAGGTAAATGTAAAGCCTAACACATAAATCCAATAAAAGGAAAGAGAAATGGTAAAAGTACAGTGCTGTCACAATGGCGTACAAAAATCCCCCTTGTTTTATGCTTCGTCTGCATATTTTCACGCTTTCACGTTGATAGTAAAGCCTACTGCATCACTACACGCTTTCTACAATAAAACGTGTACTGCATTTCTAAGAAAACCTTGAGATAGGCACACCGCGTAATGACCTAAATTAATACTTCCATTAATTTCATTTTATACACGGCGTGATGAAAAGACAGATGAACTTAGGATAGAGAGAAGGGAGGGCTGAAAGCAGGAACGCATGCAACCCTAACACGCGTCTCGCGATATACAATTAATGCCACCCTCCCCAAGCGAAAGGCCAGAAGCAATATTTTTTTTTCAGATGGACAGTGATAAAAAACACTACCCATACGAGAGTTAGGTTTAAAAACCTGAAAAATGCTTATTGGGAAACATGACATTATACTGGTTTACGTTTGAAATCCTGACAGTACCCAGACACCACATCGTATCGAAGTGAACAGGAGGTAGAAGAAAATGCACATTTTGAACGCAGCCACCTAGCTCCCTTAAATTTATATAATTGGGTTCCTTAGGACTTGCTGACAAAGAATATGTTAAACGTTGCGCAAATAGTCTAGGATCTAACAAATTATAGCCAAAATAAAATGGTGGTGCTGTCAGACAACACCAAAATCAGAATTGCGCAGTGGCAGGTTTTGAAACCACCCTTTTACGGGAAATGGGCCACCATGTAAAATCCTATTTGATTGGATAGAAGTAAATGTAAGGCGAAACACGATTAGTCGGGCTACAAATACTATTTTTTGTTGTTAGGGGAGACGGAAGGAAGGGTACTTTTTTTCAAAAGCTTGTGTAAACATGGCTCGATTGGTTAGACCCGCCAATATAGGCAATTAGGAGCGTCAGTTCAGTGCCACATGTTAAAATAAACTTATTAAGAAACAGTGCGTTGAGAGCCAGATCATATTTTGCTAAATAAAAGTCTGGGACAGAGGCAGATCGGAATTTGTGCCATTATTCATCGCCAGTCAACGTATCTGTGTATTATTTCCATGAATTGTGGGACTGTGGTCCTAGTTATTGAAGCAGCACCTGGTCTGGGTTTTGCTGAATCCAGAGGCTGACAGCATACTCCTTGGTCCAGATAGCGACCAGTGAAGTGTCTCCAGAACACAGGAAGCAATCGAGCAGAAGAGTCTTTTCCTGCCGCCATCACGAAAGATAAGCTTCTGTGGCCAGAGTAGCTCAACATTATGTGCCCCCTCAAAAATTGACATTTTGTTAACCACAGAGGGACACTTAATTGGTTCAAATGACAGGAACTGTGAAAGTTTCCCAATACTATTTCCCCGATAATCAAACACTTGAAGTCATGATGAAAAACAACAACCAAGCTTGAACAAAACCAGTATTACCTCATATTACTACTGCACAAATTACACACATAGAATAATAATAATAAACTATGTCAATACAAAGTTCATATATATAAACTGTGTAAATAATACTTGTAATTACATTTGATTGTGATTCCTGGTTCACTGTGTAGTTGAATCAGGATATCCATTATTGACAAGAATTAATACAGATATTTTTAAACGTAATCACTTGACTCATTTAAGATAGTCTTATAGAGTGTTATATGTGTGTGAGTGTCACAGTGTTGTAAAGTGTTGTAGAATAAATTAAATTGTTTATCTGTCTGTTGTTGCTGTGACTTACACTTCACCATTTTCATAACCCTAGACATTTAACGTAGTCATCACAATATTCCAGAATAATTCTGACTGAGGTATAAATGTGGTAGCAAGTAAGGTCATCTGTAATACACCACACTTATTAGATACAGATACCTTCACAGCTGATCTCAGTCAGTACACTCAGTCCCCTATAAATATTTATAACATCCCATTTTACCACAACCTTATACCTCTGCCTGAGCTGCTTGATACCTTTCTGCAACATTTAGTAACTCACCCAGCCTCTCTGCACCTTGTTCCATGAGAAACTTTCTCAGGTCTGGAGCCATGGACTCTCTTAATTGTTCTATAAGGACCATTTCCTTAAGATCTTGGGTTTTCCCCAGAGAAGTCCATTTCTCCAAGTATGTCTCTAACCGTGCAGAGAACTGGTGATAGGTTTCACCTGACAGTAGTTTAGCATTCCTAAATTTTTTTCCTATAAAATTCTGCGTTCTTTTCATATCTTAACAAAAGAGCCTGCTTTAGCATGTCATAATTTTCTTGATCATTTCTGTTCATTTTGGCAAAAACTTCATAAGCTGCCCCACGAAGCCCTTGAGATAACTTTAAGCTCCACCTTTCTCTTTCTCACCCATACGTGGTAGCTAATAGTTCATATCTATTTAGATAGCTCTCGATATCATCTTCTTTCTCAACAAAATGATCTAAATGAAAATTCATAGCTGAGGTTGAGGCTCCCTGACTAGCAGTAGCATCGGAGATAAAGGGACTGGCACCATTTTCAGGAGCATGGCCTTGAAACTCAAACTCCCTTAGTCGTAACTCATGTTCTCTTTGTAATCTCTTCTCATCCTTTTCTGCTTCCCTCTCTGCAGCCAATCTTCTGTCTTCCCTTTCTGCCTTTTGTTCTTCCAACTGGAGCCTCTTTATTTCCGCCTCACGATCCGCATCCAATGCTCTAGCCTCTTTGTCAGCCTCAATCTGCAGCCTCTTAGCCTCAGCCTCAATCTGCAACCTCTTAGCCTCAGCCTCAGCCTCTAATTGTAACTTCTTAATTTCTTTTTCAGCCTCTATTCTCTTATCTTCGGCCAATCTTTCAGATTCTAATTTTCTTTCGGCCTCTTTTTCTAATCTTCTTTCTTGACGTTCAATATATTTGTCACATTCCGTAGTGACATAGGCAATCATAACTTGCCCGTCCATTCCTAACTCTTTAGCAGTCTGCACAGCAGCAGATCGAAATTTGGCCAGGTCCGCCATTTTCTAACAGGTAAATGTATATAATGTCTAACTAAACAATACAATCTGTAATTAATTATCCAAGGACAACCACAGGCACTGAGAGCTCAACCTTATTTAATTCCACCCAAGGATACCTTTTAAATTTTTATTATTCCCAATATATATAATAGGAGAAAGTTCAATATCCCGGGAGCGAGACCCCAATATATGTGGTAAAGTGGGATGTTATAAATATTTATAGGGGATTTAGTGTACTGACTGAGATCAGCTTTGAAGGTATCTGTATCTATTAAGTGTGGTGTATTACAGATGACCTTACTTGCTACCACATTTATACCTCAGTCAGAATTATTCTGGAATATTGTGATGACTACGTTAAATGTCTAGGGTTATGAAAATGATGAAGTGTAAGTCACAACAACAACAGACAGATAAACAATTTAATTTATTCCACAACACTTTACAACACTGTGACACTCACACACATATAACACTCTATAAGACTATCTTAAATGAGTCAAGTGTTTAAGTTTAAAAATATATGTATTAATTCTTTCAATAATGGGTATCCTGATTCAACTACACAGTGAACCAGGAATCACAATCAAATGTAATTACTAGTATGTACACAGTTTATATATATGAACTTTGTATTGACATATTTTATTATTATTATTCTATGTGTGTAATTTGTGAAGTAGTAATATGAGGTAATACTGGTTTTGTTCAAGCTTGGTTGTTGTTTTTCATCATGACTTCAAGTGTTTGATTATCGTGGAATTAGTATTGGGAAAAGTTCACAGTTCCTGTCATTTGAACCAATTAATTGTCCCTCTGTGTTTAATAAAATGTCAATTTTTGAGGGGGCACATAATGTTGAGCTACTCTGGCCACAGAAGCTTATCTTTCGTGATGGCGGCAGGAAAAGACTCCTCTGCTCGATTGCTTCACTGTGTTCTGGAGACACCTCACTGGTCGCTATCTGGACCAAGGAGTATGCTGTCAGCCTCTGGATTCAGCAAAACTCAGACCAGGTGCTGCTTCAATAACTTAGGACCACAGTCCCTGAAACAAGAAGGTTGTACCTCCTACTTCAGATCTAATTTATAATCTATTTCCACACTAAACACAACATATAACAAACACTGAGTTCAGAGCGGTAGGCCAACTGCTAGCTTCATCTGAAACAATTTACATCAGTATACTCCTCCCTAATGGTTACTACGCCTCTGCAATTCCAGCATTATTTCCTTCTAGTCAATAAGATAGGTGTCAGTGAACTATTTGGCAATTCCATGCAGTTTTCTTTTCTCCGACACGTTCTGTTCAGGTTGGAGCACTATCTAGGCCTTGCCTCATGTTCGCTACTGAACCACGCACATATACAGACATAAATTATCAATTTACATACAATTTTCATTAAAAAGATATCGAATATGTCAAGCTTACCACAATTCATGGAAATAATACACAGATACGTTGACTGGCGATGAATAATGGCACAAATTCCGATCTGCCTCTGTCCCAGACTTTTATTTAGAAAAATATGATCTGGCTCTCAACGCACTGTTTCTTAGTAAGTTTATTTTAAAATGTGGCACTGAACTGACGCTCCTAATTGACTATATTGGCGGGTCTAACCAATCGGGCCATGTTTACACAGCTTTTCAAAAAAAGTACTCCTACTCACGTTTCCCTAACAACAATAAATTAGTATTTGTAGTCCGACTAATCGTGTTTCGCCTTACATTTACTTCTATCCAATCAAATAGGATTTAACTTGTTGGCCTATTTCCCGTAAAATGGTGGTTTCAAAACATGCCACTGTGCGATTATGATTTGGTGTTGTCTGACACCCTCACTATTTTCTTTTGGCTATAATTTGTTAATTCCTAGACTATTTGCGTAACACTCAACATATTCTTTGTCAGCAAGTCCTAAGGAACCCAAATATATAAGTTTAATGGGGCTAAGTGGCTGCGTTCAAAATATGCATTTTCTAGGATAGTCGTGTATTTTTTATTTTTTTATGTTTAGAACCGCCACCTGTCCTGCCTTTTCGACTTCTGTCATGATTTCAGACATAAAACAGTATAATGTCATGTTTCCTAATAAGCGTTTTTCAGGTTTTTAAACCTAACTCTCGTATGGGTAGTGTTTTTTATCACGGTCTATTTGAAAAAATGTTAGTGCTTCTGGCCTTTCGCTTGGGGAGGGTGGCATTAATTGTATATCGCGAGACGCGTGTTAGTGTTGCATGCGTTCCTGCTTTCAGCCCTCCCTCTCTCTATCCTAATTCCATCTGTCCTTCCGTTTATGTTAACGTAGTGTATAAAATGAAATTAATGGAAGTATTAATTTAGGTCATTAATCAGCTTGCGTATCTCAAGGTTTTCTTAGAAATGCAGTACACGTTTTATTGTAGAAAGCGTGTAGTGATGCAGTAGGCTTTACTATCAACGTGAAACGTTACAATTTGCAGACGAAGTAGAAAACAAGGGGGATTTTTGTACGCCATTGTGACAGCACTGTACTTTTACCATTTCTCTTTCCTTTTATTGAATTTATGTGTTAGGCTTTACATTTACCTTTTAATTTATATATGTGGATTTAGAATGTTTCACGACAGTGCTGCACAGTTACCTTCGGCCACTTCCTAAACCTAGCAAAGACCCCCACACTGCTCAGCAGCTATCGAATTATCACACTCTATTGAATGTCTATGGTAAATTACTTGAAAAGATAGTTGCAAGACAAGTAATGAGCCACCTCGAAAATGCACACATCCTTCCTAATACCCTGGGTACTATAGGCCAATGAAAACAACAAGGGGTAATGCGGGAACGTTTGTGTACGATGTGTACGAGGGATTCAGGGTTAAAGAGAAACGGTGCCTGTCGCAATTGACCTAGAGGATGCTTATAGCAGTGTGGACTTTGCAACCCTAATAGACTGTATAACGGCATGTGGTGTAAACCCTTGGATAACAAGGTGGATATCATCATCATCATCATCATC
This sequence comes from Oreohelix idahoensis, assembly GCA_024509875.1. Classification (NCBI taxonomy): domain Eukaryota; kingdom Metazoa; phylum Mollusca; class Gastropoda; order Stylommatophora; family Oreohelicidae; genus Oreohelix; species Oreohelix idahoensis. The sequence continues at coordinate 152,445 of JAMPIV010019034.1, forward strand.
TCAGCCCGTAACCCATCATGGGTCGTAGGGGTGCCATGGTGGAAGCATCAGCAGACAGGGTCCTCCACTGCTCTCTATCCTCAGCAATGCGTACAAGTGTGGAAAAACCGTGTCCTGCCCATTCTTTGATGTTATCAGCCCAGGATTTTCTCTGCCTTCCTCTTCTCCGTTTACCTTCGACTGTAGGTGGATATCAGCTGCCTTAATGGAGAGATCAGTTGCATTTCGCTTGGGAACATGGGCATCAGAACCAATGCGCATTTTCCTGGGACTACCTCAAGGTTCTCCACCATCACCAGTGCTGTTTAACATCTACACAGCAAAGTAGCAACCTTTCAACCAACAGGACTGGGACGAACATTAACTTTCGCAGATGACATACTCAGGTTCAGAACTGGCTCAGACAGACAGGAAATGGTCCAAGGCATCACTTTCAATGGGCAGAACATTGAAAGTCAAGACAGGCTAAAGTATCTGGGAGTAACGTTTGATCGTGGGCTATCGTTCAAGTATCATGTCGAACTGATCATACAGAAGTGCAAGCGAGGACTGGTAGCCTTAAAAACAATGGCTGCTGCGCGCTTGGAACAGAGACTATTGTTTCTCCTGTATCTTCAGCTCGTAATTTCAATAATCGAGTATGGGCTAGGAATACTCACGCTGTCAGTGTCACAATGTGAACGACTGGAACGCATTCAAAATGAAGGGATGCGACTAGTTTTGGGCTGTACGCATTGTGACAATGAGATACATGCTCGGATTGCTGTCAATTAGATCCAGATATGCGATGGCCCAGGCAAAAGCCTATATGCAGGTGACCACCGACAAAAGACACCTCCTACACGAGAACGTAGCTGACATCAAAGAAGCAAGACTCAAGAGGGGGATGTCATGGATGGCACAGGCAGAGGCTACGATTGGTCAGGTAACCAGGGTTGAAAATGTATCCAAAGGGAAAGAGTGGAGTAAGTCAGGGGAGAACTGGAGAAACTACCAGCAGGTCATCATTAGCCTTGGCAGAGAGTGCAGATCTTGGGGCAATGGAAAAGCAGAGCTGGAGATTAATCAGCTGGTAAGTGATCATGCTGGGTATAAAAACGCCATTGTGTACACTGATGGGTCTGTTGTGCGTGGTGAAAAATCAGGATGGGGCTTCTCTGCTAGAATAAAGGGCAGGGTCGTCGCAGAACAGAGTGGAGCCTACATGACAACAACCTCCAGCATGAGAATGGAGGTAGAGGCAGTTACTGCAGCACTGAGGTGGCTGTTTGAAACTCCATCAACCAGGGCAGTTATATTGTCAGACTCTCAAGCCATGCTTCGGAAAGTTCAGAACGGATGGTGTCACAGAGGTTTTATGATCATTAAATTGCCTATATCCTCTTCTTTTTCTTTCACCCGTATCCTCTATTTTTATTATCACTCTTTACCTTTTTCCTGTATTTTTCGCATCCATTCGTTTGCAAAAAATATTTTCTTTCCCATTCTCAATTTTACCGTTTTCTTTCTCATACTGGTAAACGCATTTATGACATAACGTATCAGTCTCTACACTAGACGGGAGAGCGTTAAATGCATTCTATGGCTATAGGTGTCAGTGGACCAAACTGTGAACATATTCGTCTGGCCAGATATAGGAGCAGACATATGTCTACAGCCTTCCCTTGCACCAGACGATTTGGCGTGAGAAGGCATTCGGTCAATCGCTGCAGATTGACGAAATACACCGTGAATATTCGCTTTCGCCAGACATATAGGCGACAAATTTGTCTGCATTTTCACCTGCCACAACGAGTGGTGTCGGCTGAACGCTCAGAAAGGCGCGATGGCTGACATCTCCTCGACGCAGTTTGAGACATTTGTCTGGAAATCCCAGCTGACAGGGCACTCACGGTTGGCATGGTCCGCGCGGGGTGTGAAAACGCACGAGTGTCAGTTCATGATAGACTTAAGTTACGTAGTGTTAGGAAAGACGAGAGATTGAGTGGTTTTGGAAATAGGGCACATTCTTTGTGTGTGTTTCATATATCTTAAACGAGAGTTTGAGACTTAATTCACTCAGTAACTTCGCAGTCAAGACTAGAACAAGCCTTCGTTCGATTCCTAAGAATCTCTGATAATAGAGATGTCATTTAGTTTGGTCGAAGGGGTTTAAGTTCTTAGTAGTTCTGTGTTGAGGTAAATATTATATATATTATATTCTAGTATTTTGTGAAGTGTTTAAAGTGTTAAATCGCTTATTTTATTTCACTAGTTAGATTTGGTGCAGAGCGCTTAATTTATATAGTCTGTATTATTTTATAGTGACGAGTTACAGTGGAAAACAGAAATTATATTTCTAGCTTAAACTCAGTCGGCTATTAAGGAATTTAATTTTACTGCTAAAATAATCAGACGAGAATAAACTTTCTAAACTAACTTTATTAATGCTAGATGCTTCATGAGTGGTGACGGAACACGTAGGTATTCCTAATTCATGATGATTGATTTTATGTATATAACTTATTTCACAGGAAGGTTTAAATGATAAGTCAAGCGGTACGCTTGCAGTTTTAAAAAAATGTAAGTTATAGTGAGTACATAATATGTAAAATATTTCATATGTGTTTTTCTTTATTCAGTGAATACTGGTAACCCAAATTTTGCCGTTGTTTAGTACAGAGACATACCTGTGAGAAACATAAACATTTTTATCTTTTAACCACGTGGGTTTACAAGTTAACACCTGTCTGACAGTGCGTGTGTCTTCATAAATAGACAGAGTACAACTCTCACTAACGGGTTTTATTAAAGACTAAATGTTGTATACTGGGCCTTTGAGCCAGATCAGATTTCTGCACAAACTCTATGTACAAATTTAGCCGTTGTGGCAAGTAACATATTAACGTCAGTAACATTCCGACGGAGTTTCGACTAGTGGTGTGGTGACCAAATATATAGTCTTTTCCTGAAAGTAGACACCGATCTGACATTCCTTAATTCTAGGAACCTAAGCTATTGACACTGTGCTCGTTGTTAATGTTTCGTGCCTTGACAATTTTAATGTGACCTAAACAGACATCCGAAAAATAAGAACACCCAAGGAGTCGTTCCCGGAAGCAGAGAATTCATCCTGTCTTTTTGGAACTGGGGATTTCTTGGTCAAAGACTGCCCTTGACGAGTCTGTAAGTGAATGTCCTAAAAATTGTATTACCAGAAGTGGCTATCTAAGCTGTGAGTATGAACATGTACACGGGTGCTCGGCTGAATGAATAGAGTGAATGCAGGACGGAGTGATTTCTTTATTGTTGTAATTGGGCACCCATTTTGCTATCTTAACTTTCTGTATGCAAGTATTGCTAATCATATTTCCCTTAAAATAGAGCAGAGATATCAAGTCTGTCCATACCTTAAGAAGGGGAAATATTAGACCTAATCCTATGTATCCTTGTTTCCTTGGGGCTATCACTTTCTTCCAACAGGACTGTGGGCATACCTCGAGGTATAAGATCTAACGGTGGGTCTATCATTTCTTGTAGCAATTTCTTGATTTTTTAATGACTATGTATATGTGCTTTGATGTAATTTCTATGTGTTGTGAAGAAATTTTAGATGATAATTAAAATTTCTCTTGAAATTAATCAGCGTGTTGGTCAGCTCGTTCTAGAATATTTATATAATCATTTGTTATAGTTTTCCCACGTCTGTACGTCTAACTGTCATCATATATGTGCGTGCACATGAGTGGTTAGAGACATATATATATATATATATATATATATATATATATATATATATATATATATATATATATATATATATATATATATATATATATATATATATATATATATATATATATACATCTGTGTTTAGACTGTCTGACTCCTCGAAAGCTGTCGTAGAAGATAGGGGAGAGAGAGAAGATTTCTCGATCTCAGAGACAGCCTCTTAATCACATTCTACCATCTCACTCGTGGAAATCTATTGCTATTACTACTTCTCACTGTGACTATCACTTATTCAAATCTATTCAGAAGGGACCAACCCAAGTCTTAATTCCCCTATCAAAAATCTACGACAGATGGCTGCGGCAGGAATGGAAAACATCAATAGAATCCTCAAGTCTTTAAGAACTGGTGTGGATCTACTGTCCTCGTCATGCAGGGGTACGTGGCAATGATAGAGCTGACAGACTGGCCTCGAGAGCACACACAGTGAGGACACTGGACGTGGATAAGGGAGAGACACTAAGGGCTATTAATGATCGGCTGCTGGATAACGACACTGCAATGGATGAATCAACAAGGCTGAAACTTTTGGTGTTTGGCATCAAACGTGGGACTAGCAGAAATGGACGTGAGAGAGGATACATCCGTAGTATGTACAACCAGCGTGCTACAGGTACAATTAGCATTCATACTCTTCGACATTTGCTGAGGGAGACTGAGCACCTATGGGTTTGCCCGGAATGCAGTGAGGTCGATTATGACTAACAATATCAATAACAATAACAAAGAGCAGAATCGTGTACCCATTTACAGCTGGGTAAACTGGAGAGTGACGCTACCAGGTTTTGATCCAGGAACCCTGTAACTGTGCCGCGAGAGGAAAGCGCTCTAACCGCTTGGCCAGTCGGTAGTTGTAAATGAATAATTTCTGTCCTTTTGGTTTGTTTGTTTGTTTGTTTTTTACCCAAGGGAAAGCATTAGTGACCGAAAGTTGGTACTGTTTTTCTGTACAGTGATTCCTTGTTTATGTTAACTGTTATTTTTGTCATTTTAAACACGTATACGATTTACACGGTAGTTTAAAACATCCGGAAACCGCAGGGAACCCTATTTACGAAATACAGCGGCAATCCCATAAGCCGAATAGCCACGCGGAATATCGTCTCCAGATTAATGCGGAAGACAGATCTGTGTTATCTTGTTATAATAAAACTTATCTGAAGCATTTTTTCTAGATCTCTCTAATCACCCATCCTTCTTCCTTTATTATCATTTGAATTTACTTAATACTACCTTGGGGTTTAGAGGTTGCTTTGAATTTTAGGGAGCTAATATTGATAATGTAGCGGATTGTAGTGGAACACATGCTCGCTTTCCAACGTAAGAGACTGGGTTCCGGTCCCCGCGTGAACCAAGCTTTGGCATACCGGGCCAATCAGCATTCTTTACATGGCTAAAGTAAAATAAAGGATACCTCCCTACTACGCTCACCGGTTAAATGTGAGGGGATACTTTACTTTACTCTAATTAATACCTTGTAAAACTAATGTAATGACGCTAGCAACTGACACACACAAACACACAAGATACAAGAACAAAATGAAAGTTTCTCTTCACCACGTTTGAGGGCACAAATGGAAAGAAGGCAGAACTAAACTGAACTAAATTAAACTGAACTGAACTTAACTGTACTAAACAAAACAACTAAACTGGAGCTGAAGTGAACTAAACTAAACTGATCTGAAGTGTACTAAACTAAACTGATCTGAAGTGAACTAAACTGAACTGTACTAAACAAAGCAACTAAAATAAACTGATCTGAAGTGAACTAAACTAAACTGATCTGAAGTGAACTAAACTAAACTGATCTGAAGTGAACTCAACTGAACTAAACTAAACAACTAAACTGAACCGAAGTGAACTAAAGTAAACTAAACTAAACTGAACTGAGGTGAAGTGAACTAAAATAAACGGATCTAAACTAAACTAAACTAAATAACTAAGCTAAACTGACCTGAACTAAACCAAACTAACCAGGAAGATATCGAATACAGGAAGATATCGAATACTGGTTTAGAAAAAAACTGTAATAGACAGAGAGGTAAAAAGACATCTAAATAGACATAGTCACATACGAAGGTACTTACTTGAAAGACGCTAGTAATGCCAAGTTGGAAGAAGAAAGGAATAAAAATGACACCAGCCCCCAGCATGGAGATCAGCATGGCCACAGTCATGTACATAAACATGGTGTTGTAGTTGTACACCTCTACAATTACAAAAAAAAAAAAAAAACATTTTGTGAATGATCGCTGCATATGGAGGTCAGTCCAATATTGAGTAAACCCATTTTAACTCACTCTCAGTTTTAGTAGACTCATTAACTCACGCTCAGCCTAAGTAAACCCAATAAATCACTGTCATACTAAGTAAACCCAATACCTCACTCTCATTTTTAGCATACGCAATAACTTCCCTCACTCTAAGTACACCCATTAATGAACCCTAACTCTAAGTAGACCGATAAATTCACTATCACTCGCAAGAAGATTTAATAACTCACTATCACTCTTTGTAAACTCAATAGCTCACTCTCACTCGTAGAAAACCCAGTAACTCACTTTCATTCTTCGTAGACTCAGTAATTTACACTCACTCCTAGCAGACCCAATAACACACTCTCAGTCTAAGTAGACCCAATAACTCACTCTAAGTAGACCCAATAACTCACCGTACTCTAAGTAGACCCAATAACTCACTCTCAATCTAAGTAAACGCAATAACTCACTCTCTCTCTCTAAGTAAACGCAATAACTCACTCTCACTCTAAGTAAACCAATAACTCACTCTCACTCCAAGTAAACCCAATAACTCACTCTCACTCTAAGTAAACGCAATAACTCACTCTCACTCTAAGTAGACCCAATAACTCACTCTCACTTACCATCCTTAATTTCCGTTACGCTCCTTGCTGAGCTGCGGCTAGTCCCTTGCAGCAAGACTGCACCAAGAATTTCCATGCTTTTGCAGCTGTTTTTTCCTTGGCAATTTGTTTTACATTATACAGTGGCCAGCCTCATGCACTAACTCATTTAGTAGCCTCGTACGACATGTCTGAGGGTGCAACGGTTCTATTCTTGCTTTGTCTCTATAGAGTCTCCCCCCTCCGCCGGGAACTACACAGCTCACTCACTTACAGTAAACACAATAACTCCCTGTCACTCAAAGTAGCTTCAATCCTTCAATAAGTCAACAGCTCGGTCACTCACTTTCATAGTTGATACAATAAATCACCGAATCAAGTGCTCGATTATCTTCTTATCGTGCAACAAGGACGAATAGAAATGTTTAAAACAAATTACCTCTAAACGCGTCTTAAAGTAAGCAGCGGTTATTTTAATTCTGAAACACAAATATTCAAATTACTGGTGACGGCCGTGCTGGCTATCTCTGTTCCTCATATGTTGGGCATCTTTGAAGTAGATATTCAGCAGTCATTTTATCTGTGCCAGAGCTACACTCATCGGTAATTCTTATCTTTAGTTTGTTAAATAGATGGTATCCCAATCATGAATTCAAAATATATAAATGAATACATGAAAAACTACCTGCTGGGTTTCCGAGGATTGTAAGAGCGGAGAGAAATGTCACTGTCAGGGACATGGCGACCGGGAACACTGACATTGACCTGGGGATGCAAAACGACCATTTCAAAAACGTTAACATCTTTATCTAAGATAAATGATCAATTCACTACCTCCTTGCCAGGTCTGTTGCATTTTCATACGCGCTTTAATGTGCTGCTATTGTCAGGGTCATATTGACATGTCGTAAGAAGCGATTGATATGAAGTTGTGCATGAGGATGGCAACCTTATCATATCAAACAAAGTGCTACAGACGACCAACGCTGAAAGAGCACATGGATACTTTCGTGTGCGATTTCTAGAAGGGGGCAATGGAAGTGAGGGCTCCATGTTTCACATGCAGCGAAAAGAGAAATGATTGCCAGGTTTAGAACCGTTCCTCAATCGCGAGCAGAAATATAGTCTAGACTTGACCACATGACCTGTAGCCTTGATGTATAACATTATGATCATCATCATGTTCCCTTTTGCTCGTTATGAGGCATGGAGCCACACCTGCAGCTGGTAACCTTGCAGGAAGTCTGAACCAAACATTGACATGCTTTAGCAGAAGTGGTTTTTTAGCAATTTATTTGACATGATGAGGTTGCCTGCCACATACACAGCCTCCTATTAGTTGCCTTGTACGACATGCCAGAGGGAGTAGTAAGGTAAAGGATCCCGTTACACGCCCATTGAGGCATATTGGGAATATGATGTTAGGCCCATATTTTCTTGACCATCGGCACACTAGGGGTGATGTGGTCAGCATCACGCCGGCCGCCTGAACCTTCCCAGAGTTGCTCTGGTACCCAATTGGGGCTGGGTCGACCCAGGAGCCGTTCGCGGCTTAAAAAAATCCCACCTCATCTGGGGATCGAACCATAGACCACTGAGCTAGGAAGCCAGTGCACTAATCACTATGCTGCCGCGGCTCCCAGAGGGAGTAGTACCCGTATTATTTCTTTGTGTCATCAGAGACTCCTGGGTATTACACGAGGCTTGATGTATTTATAGAGACTCCTGGGTATTACACGAGGCTTGATGTATTTATAGAGACTCCTGGGTATTACACAGCGCTTGATGTATTTATAGAGACTCCTGGGTATTACACGGAGCTTGATGTATTTATAGAGACTCCTGGGTATTACACGGGGCTTGATCTATTTATGCCATCTATTATCTGCTAAGTTCGTAGGGTCTTTTTTCATTACATCGTTTCATTTTTTTAATGTTTAATTTTGCTCCACTCTTCTTGTGTCATTAAGTTTGTTTTTTGCTGTTGTCGTTGTACGCTGATTCTTGTATGTTTTTTCTACACTTTGTTCTTTTCTCCATATTAACAAGCTAATTTTTAAAAAAAAATTTTGTTCTCATATGTTGTTTTAACTGTTAATTCGTTTCATTTTTTTTAATGCATTGACGAATACATGTTTGTCGAAACATTCGGATGTCGTGTGTTCCAGTCAAACTGCTTATGTCCATTTTAATTATATTTAATAAGTTTATTATCCTTATTTTCAGAGTCATCGGAATAGCCCACATGGCTACCATATTTGTCTAGCGGCATGCATTCACACCATTCGTTCACTCAGCTGGCAAATTTATGTTCCGTGTTGTTTCTACCCCCACAACGTTGACCGTCTGTGGGGATATATTAATATCATATGTCCCTAGCTCCAGTAGTTCCATCCTTCTACCTCACACAGCGTAGACACTTTAATGTGGGAAATAAGAGAGAGAGAGAGAGAGAGAGAGAGAGAGAGAGAGAGAGAGAGAGAGAGAGAGAATAACGTCATTATATAACAAGATTATAAAACTCATTGTCCATCTCTGTGGAACGTAAGGGCGGCAACTGTTGCTCGACACTGATTAGGGTGACAGGAGATATAGCCTATATAGCCTACTCAAGAACAAGGAGGAGATACACCACCAACAGATCTAAGAAAACGCCACACCAAACACCAGAGAATTTGGAGTCTGGACAAACAACAAATATAATGTACTATATAGAAAAAGGAACACTACGACTATATACCCAAACTATAACCCATATGGGGCTGAACCGTGTATCCCATGCACACACAAAAATCCAATGTTTTGTGCAAGGTCCTAAAATCAATCAATCAATCAACGACTGATTTCAGTTTTGGGTCGTCTTCAGCCGGGGACCTTCTGTAGCGAGATTTGGTACCTCTTGCTTTGTTGTGGAAAATATGTGTAACGCGACGGACACACACACACAGCGCAGTAATAACACTCGGCGGATCTTGCTTTGAAGTTTGAAGACGGCGGAAATGTGAATTACGGTTAAAGCCAGACAATATTACTGAAGAATGAGGAAACAGCTAATATAGGAATGTATGGCCGACTTTAAAAATTTGCATTTACAGGAAATTAAATTTTGAACTACAGGAGAACGCCTGGTTGGAAATCAATTAAATAAAAATAATTCACTAAAGGAGATAGACTAGGAATTATATTCAAAAGGATATTATTCAAATATAAATAGTTTTAAAGATAATTAATATTTTTCATCGTCATCACATCTGCTAAAAGTTAGCTAATAATCTTTAAAAATTTATTATAACTACATGCCTAAACGGATTTAAATATAAATTGGATAGAATGAAAGCCTCATATGGGGAAAATGAAAGGATACCTAGGAAGGAAGGAAGGATATAAGTGTGTAGTGAACAGAAGAGAAAACAAGTACAGGAAAAGCACAGATTGCCTCAAATCGCCTCAAACCGAGAGATTAAACGAAAATCTTTTTGGACTTTAGGAGGTGCTTTCTCGTACGGGCGAGAGACTGAAATATAAGGACAGAGCGGCGCGTTGAAAATCACACACACCAAATCCAGAAGCCAGAGTGAGAAACTGGAAGACAGTATCTGCAAGAAAAGTTATTTTTTCACGCTGCATGCAGGGCAGATTTACTTCAACCAATATAGCCTCACCGTGAGCTTATAAATCCTAAGAGGATATGTAAGTTTATTAAAGATATGTGTATGAATAATATCATTTTATTTCAGATTTTATTTACGATTTTATTGTATCAGATATAATAAAAAGGGAATGACGCTAACCAGAGATAACCTCCACCGGCATTGTCAGGAAGCATAACCATTAATTGGTTAGCCAAATATATCATGGCTAATTCTTGCCTGGAAGCTTACGACATACCAGCAAGTACATAAGTGACTTGGCATCCATGAGTGGAAGGCAAAGGTTATATCGTACCCATGTATCATAACATGTGATTTATTCATGTATTTTGTTAATTCTGCACAGTAGACATTATCTTATCATGCTATCTCTGTAACATACTACCATGATTCATTCATTTATATACAAACACTGAAGACATGGTCGCATCATGAACAGCAGTTGGTGGTGAGATTGTTGGAACACCATGGCCACCTATTACCTCTTGTTCCAGGTTTTTATGATCAATGTTTATGATCATTCCTGATCGAGAAACTAAAGACTTGAAGACCGTTGATCCTGCTAACTGAAGCCTAGAGGTCAACCAATCTTCAACACCTTAGTCCCCCGTAGTTATAGGGCGGGCTGAAGGACAGTCTGTGTATTCAAGTGTGTCTCAGGAACCTCAAGCATACGTGGCTAACATAAGATGAGTTTTATGTGTATCCATCCAACAAACACTGTGAGCAGTTTCTAAAACGACTGTCTATGATGAGAACTAGATAGCCAGAGATATCTAAGAGATACTGTGACAAACTTTTGTGTAATTTCAGTGGAAGATAAATCCAAGACTTTTTCTATTAATTATTTTAATTTGTAACTATAAATAATCATACATTTTACCATCTTCCAACACCCATTTCTCATTTCAAGAATATATAGATGTACATAATAAATATTGAAATTGTACTCATTTGACTTGGTAAATTTTTAACTGTTAAATTTTGAGTTACTTTTTCTAATTTAATTATATTATCACATAGGGTTACTATAGCGAAAGTAGCAACTTATACTTCTGAAGCCTAAATCTATTGTCCAGCTCAGAGTATTCACAGCTGTAACTCAATTGTGATACCAGTGTACTTCTCGGGCACTGGAACTTCATCCTTTCTGGAGAGAGATTCTACTTCTGCTCTACCACTATTATCATACTAGAAAAACCTTTCGCTACACCTTCTCTTCCCACCCCACTCATACACTCTCTCTCTCTCTCTCTCTCTCTCTCTCTCTCTCTCACACTACTTCGTTACAAATAACAGTTCTCAATATTAATTTTGTAACTTCTTCATAAAGTTGGCGGTCTGTCTAAAGCTTCGCACAGCGCCGTACAGTTTCTTCCCTCAAAGGGGTTGTTATGCCGGCGATGATGTCAATTAACTCCTCATAGAGCCGACAGGTGTTCTGCTGTTTGTGGCAACTGAGATGGAAATAAACATTTACTGTCCATTCTTTATTAATTAATTTTTTTTTTCTGCATGCCTCCAATACTTTGTTTTGTTTCCTTTTGTATTATATATATATATTTATTTATTTATTTATATATATAATCTACCAAAAACCATGTCGATTATTGCCATCAGCATCATCAGCAAACATCGCCATTATCTCCATAGCAACGATAAAACAACTGCCGATATAATAGCAACGACACCAATACGTTTTGTTAAGTTCAGGACTTAAAAATACGGAATAACTAAAGTAAGGAAGTCAAGAGAGAATGTAAGAAAGAAAGAAATTAAATAAAGATAAAATATAAACACTGTAGCTAGAACAACAATAACAATGGGAACAAACCTTCCGCCCAACAAATACTCGGTTGTGTTCTCCTTCTTTTGAATTTTGTCCTTCACCGCGTAATAAAGTCCAATGGCAGCTGATAAGCCAAGCAGTAGGCCAAACACAACATAATCCTCGGTGCTGAATTGTGGTATATCTCCATCTTGAAAACTGTACCCTCGACCCATGTTGGTCAGTTGAATTGTGTACACTTCGGGGAACGGATATTCACTCGCTATTGCTTGGTTACCCTTTAACCTCAGTACACAGTCATTCCAGGCCAATAGCGCAAGTCTTGAGTATTGTTAGCTTCAGCTAGGGAAAGAAGATACAGCTGTACAAAATATATACGTAATGGATAACACTATTACAACAAAGTACAGCAAGCATGACAACCATGCCGTGTGTCATCATTATCGTTTCCCTGTTTGTTGCTGACAGATTATGAAACAGCTACAGCAGCTGGGCCCCTTACAGGAAGTCTGCAACAAGCAGTCACGTGCTCTAGCAGCAGTGGTTTCTGTAGCAGTATGTTTTGCATGATGAGGTTGCTAGGCCCCTGCACAACCTCATAAAAGTAGCCTTTTATGACGTGCCTGAGGAAGCAGTAATCATATTCTATCTTTGTCTCCCTGAATACACCCCAGTGACATATTATGATAATAGCTTTCATATATCTATTTCATTATCTTCATTTTTCTTTTACCTGGCTTTCACCTACGCACGTTTGTTAACATAAAACCCTCCTACACTCAGAGATCTGTCTCTTTTTCTAATTTAGCACGCCTATTTTATTTTCTGTTCTCTATTTCCTTAGGAATGTTTACAAACAGACCTATTTAGCTAATGTTGAGCCGGTTACCTGTAATTAAACGCCAGCGATTGAAAATCGTCGTATTAAGATCAAACAGTGAGACGGAACGCGTAGAAAAGGGGCGGCTATTTCATGGAGTCGTAAATTTTGGCTCAAGGGTAGATAAGCTAATGATAGTTGTAACGTATATTTCGTTAGGCAGTGATCAGGGGAAATAATTTGAGTAGAAGGAGCAGATAATTTGGAACCAAGGGGAGACAATGTCTATTACCTTCCCCTGAATCCGTTCGTTTGATAGGTAATTAAACACGGTGAGAATCGCAAGATCAAAGGACGGGCTTCGCTCGATTGCCGAGTCTGCAAGCGGCAAAAGCGCGAAAATTTCCTCAGATTCGCAGATCGAACGAGGAAAAGCCCGAGATCTGAGTGAAGGTGTCATATCTAGCAAGTACGAGCGATTTTCTGGAAACTTAATATATATTCTCCAGCTTTTAAAATCCATTATTCAGTGCTCCTCAGATTTTAAAGACATCTAGCTTCGATTTCTAGATCACTTGTATTAGTGGAGTTTTTTTAGTTTTTCGTTGGAGATAGTCTTAGAAGTTTTGTGTGGAGGTAATTATATTTACTAGTAGGTTGAGTGATTAATAGTTAAGTCCGTATTATATTTCTCTAAGATTTCTGTGCAGAGTGATTTACTAGATAGGTCCATCATTTATATTTCTCTAGGTTTTACAGTGTTACATAGGCTAGCAGAATAAATAATAATTTCTAGCTAAACTATATCAGCTATAAAGTAAATTTAATTAATTGCTAGTAACCAGTCAGAGAATATTTTAACCAACTAGTAAATGCACTGTTCATCATGAGTATTGACGAAATATGTATTTATTTCTAATTCATGATGATTATTTTTTTTTTAATGACTAGAATTTATTTCACGGGAGTTTTTAAACGATAAGACAAGCTCTAAGCTTGTAGTTTATAATTTAAGTTAAATATACTGTCCCTTTCAGAACAGATTAACGTATAAACTCTGTTCTTTACTGTAGAGGGAAATCCTAGACCATAGCGTATAAATCTTTGACTCTTTGGGGGTTAATAACTTCTTCTAACGGGATCTTGTCTCAACAGAGGGAGGGAGGATTACCCTATGAGTCTACCTCTTTAATTAATTCATTAACTTATGTTTATTTGTATTTGATTGATATTCAAAATATTGCTGTTGTGAAGTTTCTTTATGGTAAATAAAATTTACATAAACTTATTTACAGGTGTTGGTCAGCTCGTCCCAAAAATATCCATATTCCATAAATATAATTTGTCACGTCTGTGCGTCTAACTGTCGTCACTTATGTGTGTGTGTATGTGAGTGTTTGATATATATTAATATATATATTGGTAGACTGTCTGACTAACAAAGTTCTGTTGCAGAGATAGGCTGCACGAGAGAAGTTTCTCGAGTTCAGGGACAGACTCTACCTATTTTTTTTCACCATTTCACACGTGAAAATCTGTTTTCTATCTTATCTCTCACTGAGTCATCACCTGTTCTTGTTCTATTCAGAAGGGACCAAACTATGTCTTAATTCCCCTATAAAAAATCTACGACAACCCCTCAAGCCTCCCTGAGACTACAAGAGGCAATGCCAGATGATATAATAAGTCATAAACTTTGAGTGTCTTACAGCATGGGTTCTTAACCTTTCTTGTGCCATCGACCCCTTTCATTGTCCGGTGAAGACTACGAACACCTATAATTGTCCGGTGAAGACAACGAACACCTATGATTTTCCGGTGAAGACAACGAACACCTATGATTGTCCGGTGAAGACTACGAACACCTATGATTGCCCGGTGAAGACAACGAACACCTATGATTGTCCGGTGAAGACAACGAACACCTATGATTGTCCGGTGAAGACAACGAACACCTATGATTGTCCGGTGAAGACTACGAACACCTATGATTGCCCGGTGAAGACAACGAACACCTATGATTGTCCGGTGAAGACAACGAACACCTATGATTGTCCGGTGAAGATAACGAACACCTATGATTGTCCGGTGAAGACAACGAACACCTATGATTGTCCGGTGAAGACAACGAACACCTATGATTGTCCGGTGAAGACAACAAACACCTATAATTGTCCGGTGAAGACAACGAACACCTATGATTGTCCGGTGAAGACAACGAACACCTATGATTGTCCGGTGAAGACAACGAACACCTATGATTGTCCGGTGAAGACTACGAACACCTATGATTGCCCGGTGAAGACAACGAACACCTATGATTGTCCAGTGAAGACTACGAACACCTGTGATTGTACAACAAATGCAACAAACACCTGTGATTGTCCGCTGAAGACTACGAGCACCTATGATTGTCCAACAAAGGCTACGAACACCTATGATTGTCCGGTAAAGGCTACAAACACCTATGATTGTACAACAAAGGCAACGAACACCTATGATTGTCCGGTGAAGGCTACGAACACCTATGATTGTACAACAAAGGCTATGGACCACGTTTTAGATAAAATGTACGTGGACACGCAATTAAAATTTTTTTGCATACAAATAATAGATTTTATTACAAAGAGAAATCGTTAAGCTTACATATCTTCTTCTTCTTCCATCCTTAGCCATCAACCGGCAAAGCAGTATGTGGCCAGTACGCCTAGTGGCGTCTTAGGGCAACAACAAATTGATCAATCTATCGCTGTTTCCACCACGCCTAGTGGCGTCTTTGTGGAACAAAAACAGACCAAACAATCTATCATTGTTTCAGCTTACATGTAGTCATAATGAAATTATTTATAAAAAAAAACAGTCTGTAAATAGACTATATTTCTTGAAATGCAATAGTCTATGATAATTTTTCGAGTAAAAATGTTCGTGAAAAAAAACATTAATATCTTAGGTTATGTGTACGGACCCCTAGAATTCATTCATGGACCCCCAAATGGTCCGAGGGGCACAGGTTTAGAAACCCTGTCTTAGAGCCAGGGGAATCTGCTAGGGTCCTGCATTGTCAGGCCGCTAACAATTTCTACACAGAGCCATATTTACGAATGGCACGTTGTTAGGGGCTGCTTCATGGTGGGTAATTATCTTGGCTGGTTTATTTTCGGTCGTGATGGTTGCACCATGTGACATCCCCAACTAAGACTCACTTAGACGCATCGCGTAGAGTCGGATGACGCGTTATACCTAGTAACAAGTCAGTCTTCATGTGGCATTCGTGCCTAACGGTAGTGTTTATAATATGTGGTTTATCCACTAGCATATATGTAGTGTTAGTCTGCGTAATGGCTGTTGAGCCCAGTAAAAGTGTTTTAGATTTAATGTGATTTTAATCACTCTACAGCGCGTAGAGCAAAGTGTGGCCGGCGCCACTTAGATAATGTGCTAATTAAAGAATAACATTGAGTAATGGCAACATTGCCAAAATAACTAGTAAAGATGGCGTGATAAGCCAAATACAAATAAATATGAAGTCTGAGTTAAACTAGCAAATCTAAAAATGAGTTCGCAGACATAAAGTGATGTGAAAGATTGTAATTAAACAATGTTCGAGGCAGTGACAGTAATGTTAAAGATAAAGATTGTAATTAAACAATGTTCGATGCAGTGACAGTAAGGTTATAGAAAACTAAATATTCT
The DNA here is from genome assembly GCA_024509875.1 of Oreohelix idahoensis. NCBI lineage: Eukaryota > Metazoa > Mollusca > Gastropoda > Stylommatophora > Oreohelicidae > Oreohelix > Oreohelix idahoensis. Next base: position 169,031 of record JAMPIV010019034.1, read on the forward strand.
GACAATGATAATGAATGCGCGAGGATCTGTGCAAGTTTATAATTTGTAATGTCAGTCAAGATTATCAAAGACAATAACAGAGTTTAGTTCTAGTTTTAAAAAAAAAATAAAGTTTCGCCTCGTTTTGGCGAGGCGCGTCCGGTTCAACCTAGTCGGTTATATTAGGGCGCATGTCCAAACATAAAAGACCATTAGGTCTGGGGTTAGTTCTAGTGTTATTTCATGCTTCATAAAAAAGTGTGAAAGTTTATTAAAATTCATGGTCGGTCGTCACTACTGGCGTTCTTCTCACTGAATTGAATTTATTGCATTGCCTTGCGTGATTTTAACCGTTGTTGTTGACCTTCAGTGATGTTATCTCTGGTATTCACCAAAGATAGTTCTTAATTAATATAAATGAACACAAGCCCCTAACAAACCGTGGCTCACGTTGTTACAACGAAAATCAAACGGTTAGAATAATGACACTAGAACTCAAAAGTCAGAACGAACTTGTTTAATGAATAACGATGGTCAAGAGATATATTCAAGAACCCGATGGGGAAAACTATGAATTCAAACAATAAACTTGTTCACAAACAGTCCCCAACACACGTGATGGAACTTTTTTTTTTTTTTTTGGATGAGAGATTAGGGGGGAGACATCTCGAAGAAAACAAAAACACTTTCCGTCAAGCGCAAAAATATGTTGACTGAAATTGAAACACGTCTTATGTAAAATTGTTAAAAGAAAATGGACTATATTTAGGTACTCACTTTCTTTGTCGAGCAAAGAAGATTTACAAACAAAATCTACGCCATGGGATACCTGGCAGTCTAATAGGTAAGGGTAGTCCCATATAAGATACTGCCTTCTGGTGTAAGAGACTGAAGTGTCAGAATCTTCACTTATACAAGATGTCAGCATCTTGCTGGAGCGCCCCTTCTTCGCACATTCTTCAGGGGCAAAATGTGGCAAACTAGTGTTCACATCACCTACCACTAAAACTGAAATGATTTGGACACGAGATATATGGAGAGATATGATCACGTACGCCTCACGGCAAGACACTTTATGATGCTGATATACCGTACTACTTTGTATACGATTTGTTTTAACTCCAAGCGAAGGGCGACATATACTGTTCTTGTTTATTTTTTATTGAGCAATTCATCAAAATAAAAGAAACTGTAGGTTTTTATTTTTTAAATGAACATTTGGTAGCAAGAACTAAAGCTTTAAGTCTTACTGTATCAATAATATGATCGGTACAAACACCCTTAATACCTTTACCTGATTATACAACAATTTAAAGCAATGTCAGCGATGTCCACCGAAACTCTGGTACTCTACAGACGTGTAATGTTTGCATAACCAAAATACTAAGCACTCAATGAAGCTAAATACCCATTTCCCCGAGTACATACAGCTTAGAATGGCTTCCTGGCGACCAAAAGTTAAGACTATACGGTTTGTAAGGAAAAGAAAAGGATCCCGTTACACGCCCATTGAGGCATATTGGGAATATGGTGTTAGGCCTATATTTTCTTGACCATCGGCACACTAGGGGTGATGTGGTCAGCATCACGCCGGCCGCCTTAACCTTCCCAGAAGTTGCTCTGGTACCCAATTGGTGTTGGGTCGACCCAGGAGCCGTTTGCGGCCTAAAAAAATCCCACATTGATAAGGTTGATAATGTTGGATTTTTATTCCCGTTAATGATATCCACCAAAAGATAGATATAAGTGGATGGAAGCAGACATCATCATCATCATCAGTTGATAAGATCTCTATGGTGTTGTTTGCTCCACTGTAGTGTATGGAATGTCAACTTGACCTACGCAGTGGTGTGTAGACATGGATTGAGTGTACAATGTGCGAATGATGATAAGGGTTCGTGTTGTTGACAAATGTTCTTTTCTCACACTCATGTATGACTGGAAGTCATCGACACCAACGACTGTGTACCTTTTCTAAAGTTTAATTGGACGTACACACTCGACAGCACAGATAGTGACAAATCACAGGTTGGCATAATACATCATAGTACAGTGGATAAATGGTCTTGCAATGTTATGTTACATGGGCACTCATGTAGATTAATATTATAATGGACTGTCAGTAGCCAAGCCCTCAGCATCGCCCATACATATAAATCATCTGACTTCACTGACTGAGCACGTCAGCTTATAAACAATATTTCAGATGGCTTCTAAACCTAATCTCGTTTAGCGACGATTCTCCCACATAATGTTCAGCACATATTTTTTTTTCATATAATAATATTGAACCGCTAATAACGGGTTCTCATGTGTAGCAGTGATCTCTGGACTAAACAAGCGATAATACGGGCATCCCCTTTCTCTTCTTGAAAGTCGCTACATGTTTTGGTTCCAAGATGGCTTCACTCGTGAACTGTCACTCACGTTTGGATGCAGATAATGAATCTGTCCTAAAGTTAGTCATTCATAAAACATTGCATTGCTCTGTAGATTTGATCATGAACAATTGACTGCATTCTACAGAATATAGTGCTGCTAGGAATCGAAGTCGTTTTCATCGAGTCAAATATATTCTCTTAGACATTCAAATCGTAACTATCGAAAATGGTGGCTTCGATCGAGAGTTCATAAGAGTGTCTTTGATTACCTTGGGAGAGGAAATATGAAACTGCCATTCCTTGGCAATATGAATAAACACTGGGGTAAAGCATACACGATAGGTTTAGACGACTATCACTTTCCCCACAAATACTGAGATCACTTTTTCCCGGCGACAGGCCGACATAGGAAAAACACACACAGTCCCTATCAGGACGAAGCCAAATCACCCCACACTCTAGCGACACATCCGCCGAATAGCCTTTGACCTCTCTAGAGACAACAGAACATATAGTTCGACTTAGATATGTAAAGATATACAGATATAAGACAGACTCGTCCTACTCAGACAAACAATACACATAAATTCAGGCCATAGATATTCTGAAGCAAGAACAATCTATTATTACCCAAACAACGAATAAATCGCAGTAAAATGGATTTATCCGCGGAGTTTGATCGAAGAGATGGCACAACTTTCAAGGGAAGTAACTCAATAATGACTTTCCCTTAAGCACAAAAAAATTACCTATGTATAATATTGTAAGATATCAAAGACTGCACGTAACAGTCTTACCACACCTCCCGGAAAAAAAAAAAAATGGAACTTTTTTTTTTTTTTTTTTTGAAATACATCTAGGAGCAACGTACAATAGGCTCACAACGCATGAATAATGCGCAGATGAAAATATCAGGAATACCTATAACGCCTAATATGAGGCTAAGTCGACTTATGGAGCGACTGGTGAGAATGTGTCTCATAAACTGAGAGAAATTATTTCTCTACAAGTATATTTTTCCAGGAAGGTGTCATCAAAGTATAATACAATTCTGGCAATTACACAATGCCTAAAAAATTCATATCATCATTTCGTATTAGATATCTTAAATTTATGATTTATGAAGAAAAAATCATCAAAGCACAGCGGTGAATAAACATCCATGAACCGCTATGTAGTGATACAATCATTATATTATTAAATTACAAATGTGTATCTATCATGATATAGAAAAGGAACTACTATAGAACTAGACATATCAAGAAGTCTAAGCCCTAATAGTTATGTGGAATCATGTGGGCATCTTGACAGAATGTCTGCCATCACATTATCTGATCCACGAATAGCTCGCACAGAGAAATGAAAAGGTTGAAGAGCAATTGCATATCGAGTAGACCTCGAGCTCTTCAAATTCTTACTCTGTATAGCAGTAAGAGCTTTTTGGTCTGTTTCTGCAATGAAATGTGCGCCTAGAAGGAATCTCTGTAGTTTGAGGATCGACCAAACCATAGCTAATAGCTCACGGTCTAAAACCGAATAATTCCTTTCTGCCGCATTAAGTTTTCTGGAAATATACATTACAGGATGCAGAGTTCCAGAGTACTCTTGCATTAGTGCCGCTCCAATCCCAGTGGATGAAGCGTCACTACGAAGAACGAATGTCTTATCTTTAGTGGGTAGCACTAAAATAGGTGGTGTTGAAAACAATGTTTTAATCTTATCCAGAGAGCATTGGCATTCCTGAGACCAGTGGACCACATTAGGCGAACCTTTCTTTAGAAGTGTTGAGAGAGGTGCCATGATAGAGGATAGATTCTGAATGAATCTGCCATAAAATTGAATAAGACCTAACAGACTTCTCACCTGTTTTTTAGTCTTAGGGATTGAGATGTTAAGTATCTTACTAGTATTATGGTCCTCTGTCTTTAGGAAACCATGACCAACTCGGTGGCCTAGGAAAGAAATTTCGCTAAAACCAATATAGGCTTTAGAGGGTTTCGCTGTCAGGTTGTGCTCACGCAAAGTAGACAGCAATTCATCTAACCCTGAATAGTGATCTTCCCAAGTATCGCTGAAAAGACAGATGTCGTCTAGATATGCAATGACATCTGACCGATAAGATAGGATTCGGCGCATCATGCGTACGAACGTAGCTGGTGCGTTCATAAGACCGAAAGGCATAAAATTCCATTGGAACAAACCTCTAGGTGTTGAAAAAGCCGTGAGAGGTTTGGCGCGTTCAGATAAAGGAACTTGCCAATATCCTTTAGACAAATCAAGTTTAGTGAAAAAATGAGATTTGGAGAGTCGAGTAAGTAGCTCTTCCAGTAAAGGCATAGGTTCGGCATCGAACTTCGTTACTTGATTCAATTTTCGATAGTCAACGCAAAGACGTATGTTATTGTCTTTTTTACGCACAATAACCATCGGCGAAGAATATGCAGAGGTGGATGGTTCGATTATTTTCAAATCTATCATCTCATCCAACTCTTTCTCGACCTGTGCTTGAAAATGTATAGGTATAGGATAAGGTCTAACCCTAATAGGAGTATGGTCAGTTAGAACAATGTCATGTTGAATGACATTCGTTTGTCCAGGGATGTCAGTGAGTACATCCTGAAATGTTTGCAACATAGTTGAAACTTGTCGCTGTTCTCCTAGAGACAAATCAGGAGAGACAGTAACGTTCTTCCATGATTCACTGGAATGAAGTGGGATCATTGGAAGAGGAAGATTTACATCTGAAAAACTTGTTTCCTCATCCTGTATCACGGACAGTGATGAGTAATGACCATGTTGTACTGGAGAATTGTCCGTTGCTTGGAAAATGGGTTGCAAATAATCCGGACGTTCATGGAATTCAGTAAGCATATTGATGTGGAAGGTTTTATGCTTCCCATCAATATCGACAATATAGTCGACATCGGAAATTTTCGATATTATATCGTACGGACCTTTCCAAGAAATAAGTAATCTGTTTTCCCTACAAGGTAGTAATACAAATGCTTTGTCACCAGGACAAAGTTGTCGTAAGCATCTCTTCTTATTGGCAAATTGCCTTGCCTTCTGTTTCGCAAATTCAGAAGAAGAAGTTGCTAATTTGCATGCTTCGATAATTTTTTGTCTCAACGCGATGACATATTCGTAGGATGACTTTGTGTCATCGTCAATATTGTCAGATGTTATGAGATCGTGAAGCAACGACATAGGGCCACGCGGACGCGCGCCAAAGACGAGTTCAAAGGGAGAAAATCCCGTATGTTCATTGGGTACCTCTCTGTAAGCGAAGAGGGCCGCAGGTAAAACTCTGTCCCAGTCTTGAGGATGATCCTCAGTTATCTTCCCCAGTAAGTTTTTAAGTGTTCTATTAAGGCGTTCGACCATACCATTAGACATTGGATGGTAGATACTACTTAAAGATCTATCTATCTGCAGGGTAGACATTACTTGAGACATGGTATCTGATATTAGTTGGGTGCCATGGTCTGACAATATCTCTCCGGGGAACCCCAGACGAGAAAATATAAGCCAAAGAGCATCTGCAATATCAGCAGTAGTAATGCTCTTCAGAGGAATAGCCTCTGGCCAACGTGTGCACATATCAACACACGTCAAGATAAACTGATGTCCTCTGGCAGACTTGATCTTAAATGGACCAATAATGTCTATGGCCATTTTTTGAAACGGCCGAATAGGAATGTCCGCCGCCTGAATGGGTGCAGCATGCCGTGGACCTTTGGATTTAACTTCCTGACATACTTTACAAGATCGACAATAAATACGTATGTCCTTGTTTACCAATGGCCAAAAGAAAGCCGCAAGGACTCTTGACTTAGTACGGGAAAAACCCATGTGTCCAGCACACTGAGAGTCGTGAGCGTGCTGCAAAATTTTAACTCTCAAATTCTTGGGAACCAGGATTTGAGAATGACTTGACGTAATGGAGTCTTGAACCATACGTACAAGTACGCCATTCTTCTTTGTAATCCACGATTTACGACTTGTGTCCTTATTCGGATCACCTTTAGTTGCAAGAATGAAGAATTTCTTCAGAGTGGGATCATCTTCTTGCTGTTTTATAAACGAGTCACGAGAAATTACCAAGGGATTATCTTGGTTATGCACTTCATTATCTTCAATAGATGAAGTTTGAGGCACATTAAGAGCCTGAGCTCTAGTGACTACAGCGTTAGCAATCTGCATGTTTTGCCTTTCCCACGTGGAAATTTGTTGCGGAGTGCATTCCTTGACTCCATGAATGCGACCGATGATGAGGTCAGCGATCGGATTCGGAAGAAGACATGCGTGTACATCTCCCGTAAAGAAAGGAGTAGCAATCCTAATGATAGCAGTAGAGTATTTCTCTAATGTGCCGCCAAATGTTACACATTTGACTACTTGTCCAGTGGCACGGGAAGGATCTACGAGTGACTGCCTAACACCAATTGTGGTGCATCCAGAATCAAATAGCACAGAGACTGGATTGTTATTCACTAAACCCTTATGTAAGACAAGAGAACCTCTTCCATCATGCGCGACTGATGCCGGAAGAGCAGGAAGAGGATGGCCACAGCTTAAAGTAGACACTGTGGTTGGCTCAAATAACGTTTTGCATTGGGGGCACTGAGATGCTCTCCCAAAATCAAAAGCGGCACATGCCATATTACTAGCATCATTATTATCTTTACTCTGTTTATAGGCTTCATGGGACTCTTGTTGTACAGAGTTTGCCTGAAAATGTGGTTTATGTCTTTTGTTTTGAGATCTACCTCGGTTATTATCACCTCTGTAGTTATTGTTACCTCTATTGTAACCCCTATTTGGGTTTGAGTCATAGTTCCCTTGGTTACCATTATCATATTCATTATAATGAGTATCTCTGTAATTATGATCTTGTTGACTCCAAGACGGATAACCCTGATAGTTTCTATAATTACTTCCTCTACGGAAATTCCTATAATTATGACCACCCCTGTGTCGAGAGCTATCAGGTCGTCTCCAGTTCTTTGAAGAAGAACCCTGAAATGATTGGTTACCTTGGTTTTGATAACTATTATGGTTACCTTTTTTATCAAATCTGTTTTGAGGTCCCTGAAATCTGTGTGAATAATTGGGATTGTATGGTGTTGCTGAAGCAACTGGCATACTCTCCTTAATCTTAGTGTTGCCAAAAGTCACGTCGGGGTGTGCAGTGACATATTGGGAACAATATTCTTCCATTTCTTTTAGAGATTTGGGTTTACGCTCATGTATAAATTCAAGGAAAGGTTTGTTCACACATGACATAATCTTATCTCTGAGCAACAAATCCATAAGTCCTTCATACGTTTTTTCTGTTTTGGAAAGCTCAATCCAACGATCAACTGTGAGACGTGCCTTTGCAGTGAATTCTGAGAATTCTACACCCGTCTCAGGTACCATCGTCTTAAATAAAAGGCGATAGCCTTCCTCACTTAGCTGATATTTTTTTATCAAAGCCGCCCTAATGACATCATAATTATCCTTATCTGCTTCTCCTACAAGGCATAATCTAGTCAAAGATTCACCTTTCAAGTTTTCTGATAATTGATTAGCGTATTGTGATTTATCCACATTATGTGTACGACAAGAACGTTCAAATCTATCCAGCCAGAATGTAATATCGTCACTGGACTGATTGAACGGTGGAACCTTAACCTTGTAAGTAGAAGGTTTACCATTACCACTAGATGCCTGATTAACATTACTCATACTTGTCAATCTCAATTTCTCCAACTCAAATTCATGTTCTCTTATTGCTTTTTTCTCTTCAGCATCTAATCTTTTTTGTTCAGCCTCCCTGTCTAATCTGTCTAATCTTTTTTGTTCAGCTTCCCTGTCTAATCTTTTTTGTTCAGCTTCACTGTCTAATCTTTTTTGTTCAGCCGCAGCTTCTCTTTCTAATTTTTTTTGTTCAGCTTCCCTGTCTAATCTTTTTTGTTCAGCTTCACTGTCTAATCTTTTTTGTTCCGCAGCAGCTTCTCTTTCTAATTTTTTTTTTGTTCAGCTTCAAATCTCCTTTCCTCCACCTGCATCTGTAATTTCTTTTGTTCAGCAGCAGCCTCAGCTTCTCTTTCTAATCTTTTCTCTTCCGCCATAGCTTTTCTTTCTTCTGCAGCTAATCTTTTCTCTTCTGCCATAGCTCTTCTCTCTTCTGCAGCTAATGCTTTGTCATATTGAGCAACTGCCCATTGTTCTAATTGTTGACCAGTTTTATCAAGGGCTTTCCCTTGTATAATGAAGTATTCTAATGTAGACATGGTGTCTAACAATAATACTAATCACCTGAAATAATAATAATACCACAAGTTCTCAATGACTTGATTAATCAGTATACTATCCCAATATCTGTGGGTCACAAGCCTTTAATAAGGTCTTGTATAATAGTAATAATAATCAGGTACTGGTTTATACCATAATCCAAGTGCAGTGCACAGGCAATTGTGTCTTATGAAATATACCTATATAAAACATATGTCAACCAACAGAATACATAAAGTACAAATAGGACTGACAATACAAGAACGTTTGCAGAAATCAAAATAAATCAAATAGGGAAATCAATGAAAATAATCACTGAATCTGCAAAGAATAACAACACCAATGACGTCACAATATATGAATACAAATTGTGAATAGAACTGAAAGATAGAAAAGAGTAGACCAACAAATTACAAACAACTCAAAACAAAACTAAAGAACAAAGAAATATTACAAAAATAACAATAATTACAGTCTTCACAGCTAACACAAAAGCAACAGTTGTCGCAGCAAATTTTCAATCAAGAAAATTGCACCTATAGAAAACGCCCACAACGGACCCTCTATGACGTGGGATATTCTGTTGTGAGGACGCCGCCCAACCTTAAACACAACCCGCTGACATAGAAACTAACATACTATACAAACAAATAACATGTAAACATAAATATATATAAATTATGTGTATGATAGTATGTGTTGCAAAATAGGCTCAGTTTTACAGTAATGGCAAAGTTATTTTTATGAACATAAACAAACTGCCACTTTATTCAATTAAACATTCTGGCCTTAAATATTAAAGTTCATATATGGAAAACAAGAAGATCCATCGATGAAAATAGGACTTCTTAGTACACAAATACTGTCTTCCTGTTAACATTGACAAGAATTGATCCAACTGTTCTGTGAAACTCTGTAATGTCTAATGTAAAACTGTCAACAACGCTGGCCTACATACTGCATTCACTTGACAGGTCACGTGACGAAGTGTTGACAAAGAGCAAACCAATACTGCAAGTGTGTCGTATCAGCCACAGGAAACGGTCTGGTATCGGTAATCTGTTGACTTCTGAACTTCTGCGAGGTCAAACCCAGAAAGCTGGTCCACCAGTTGATAAGGTTGATAATGTTGGATTTTTATTCCCGTTAATGATATCCACCAAAAGATAGATATAAGTGGATGGAAGCAGACATCATCATCATCATCAGTTGATAAGATCTCTATGGTGTTGTTTGCTCCACTGTAGTGTATGGAATGTCAACTTGACCTACGCAGTGGTGTGTAGACATGGATTGAGTGTACAATGTGCGAATGATGATAAGGGTTCGTGTTGTTGACAAATGTTCTTTTCTCACACTCATGTATGACTGGAAGTCATCGACACCAACGACTGTGTACCTTTTCTAAAGTTTAATTGGACGTACACACTCGACAGCACAGATAGTGACAAATCACAGGTTGGCATAATACATCATAGTACAGTGGATAAATGGTCTTGCAATGTTATGTTACATGGGCACTCATGTAGATTAATATTATAATGGACTGTCAGTAGCCAAGCCCTCAGCATCGCCCATACATATAAATCATCTGACTTCACTGACTGAGCACGTCAGCTTATAAACAATATTTCAGATGGCTTCTAAACCTAATCTCGTTTAGCGACGATTCTCCCACATAATGTTCAGCACATATTTTTTTTCATATAATAATATTGAACCGCTAATAACGGGTTCTCATGTGTAGCAGTGATCTCTGGACTAAACAAGCGATAATACGGGCATCCCCTTTCTCTTCTTGAAAGTCGCTACATGTTTTGGTTCCAAGATGGCTTCACTCGTGAACTGTCACTCACGTTTGGATGCAGATAATGAATCTGTCCTAAAGTTAGTCATTCATAAAACATTGCATTGCTCTGTAGATTTGATCATGAACAATTGACTGCATTCTACAGAATATAGTGCTGCTAGGAATCGAAGTCGTTTTCATCGAGTCAAATATATTCTCTTAGACATTCAAATCGTAACTATCGAAAAATGGTGGCTTCGATCGAGAGTTCATAAGAGTGTCTTTGATTACCTTGGGAGAGGAAATATGAAACTGCCATTCCTTGGCAATATGAATAAACACTGGGGTAAAGCATACACGATAGGTTTAGACGACTATCACTTTCCCCACAAATACTGAGATCACTTTTTCCCGGCGACAGGCCGACATAGGAAAAACACACACAGTCCCTATCAGGACGAAGCCAAATCACACCACACTCTAGCGACACATCCGCCGAATAGCCTTTGACCTCTCTAGAGACAACAGAACATATAGTTCGACTTAGATATGTAAAGATATACAGATATAAGACAGACTCGTCCTACTCACAAACAATACACATAAATTCAGGCCATAGATATTCTGAAGCAAGAACAATCTATTATTACCCAAACAACGAATAAATCGCAGTAAAATGGATTTATCCGCGGAGTTTGATCGAAGAGATGGCACATAGACCACTGAGCTAGGAAAGCCAGTGCACTAACCACTATGCTACCGCGGTTTGTACCTTTCGTTTTCTCTGTTCACTTGTACTGTAACACGATGATGGAAGAAGCAGTTATCGTCCATGAACGAGTTACGCTTCTTTGGCCAGTGTCATGCCACGCTTCCTTATCATTTCATTAACGTTGTCTATCCACCGTCCTCATGCCCGCCCCCTTGCCTTTGGTGCCAGGTCGTCTATTTGGTAACGGTTCGTGATGGTAGCTTGTTTGACTGCGTTCTGACTAGGTGTCTACCGTTTTATTTTCTTCTCTCTATATCTAGCTGGTGCTGTCCCCACCAACAACGAGAGAGACACCTATCGCTAATTTTCATATCTAATTACTAGGGCTAGGATTTTAATGACCTAAAAATTACTAGAATAATGACATATAAAAAATGCACCTATGACCTAAAATAAGGCCCAAAAAATGCCCTAAAAAATAAAATAAAAATGACTTTAAAAAACAACTTTTTTTGTAGTTTCCAAATTAAACAAGAATTATTTTGTATTATTAAATGAAGAAAATGAACGGCATAAAAAACAAAAAGAACCTAAAAATATAATTTAATTTTTTTGCTGTTACTGTGCCAAACTGAAATTCTGTATGTTACTAACCACACCAAAAAAAAAAAAATGCCCAAAAAAACATGACAAGGCAAAACATAAAAAAAATACTGCTTCATTTATTTACAGTTTCTGCATCAAACTGAAAATTTTACTTTTATTAAAAAAATAATTTCTCATTTTTTAAAAAACCACTCTCTCACACACACACACGCACACACACACACACTCACACACACACGCACACACAATCACACACACAAGACATACAATTACAACTGAATATTTCTACACTTTCTAAGGCAAATCTGAAAGTTTTTATTTAATGAGTCTTACTTAGTCGTTCCCCTTCTACCGTGAGGTTTAGAGGTTTGGAAGAGAGAGCGCCAGACTATCCTATCGGCTGTCTTCCTCCTGGCCTGGTTCCATTCTAGTCCTCGGTCCTTCAGAGATTGTCTAATGTTGTCCTCCCAGTGGACTCTGGGTCGTCCTGGGGGTCTGGATCCCTAGCTCTTTGTTTAATATTTAATGAGTCTCAAATTACAATGCACAACGAAAACCATCTGCAGATTTTCAATAGAGAATGAATTTCTACTGTCTGCCAACAATAAAAAGCTTCTTTCTGCTTCTACCACATCACTGGAGCATTCTTACAATAAACTACGTCAGTTGGTTTTAAGTCTGCTGAAAATTCCCCACGGGAAATTTTTTTTCCCGACAGCACATCTGACATTAAGCAAAGCTTTTCATTTCCTACAATTTTTATTTCAAAACTTGCTCAATTTTCCTTAAACACATAAGCAAATAAGGAGGGAAACCAGAGGCTTTAGAGAATCTTTTCCTACATCTCCATTCACACTGTCTAAGGCATTCACAATTTTTTAATATTAAATCTATCCAATCGCCTAACAGAACGGCGAACTTCTCCAAGAAGTAATGGCACCAGACGAAATAAAAAATTTGACTTTACGCAAACAAATTTACCAGCAACATTTGTGTTCAGGGGTTTAGGGAAAATTATTAAACAGCATGAGAAAAACAGTAAAAAAATGTGTTAACAAAAAAATTATTAAAAATAAAAAATAAAAAAATAAGTAAGTGCATGTTAACACTAAAAAATGCCTATTTTTTTATTATTGCCAAAATATGCACAAAAAATTGATAAAAAAAAAAGAACCAAAAATGCTTTAAAATGACCTAACAATCACAAAAATGCCCTAACATGCCACACAAAAAAAGTGGCAAAAAAGGCAAAATAATGCATTAACAAAGGCATCAGCGTAGTTCTTTATGAAACACATTTATATTCAACTGAGCAACGTTTCGGTTATGCCAAAGAAAAAAAAATGCAAAATCTTTAAAATCCTAGCCCTACTAATTACAAACATTCTGCATGTCATATTTACATTTTCTGGACTGCTAATAGGCTCGTCAGCATAAAGTAGTCAACTGCATTGTGGCCTGCTTTCATATAATTTTACGGGGTCAGAGGGTGCCTACAAAATAACATACCACTCGCACGTAATCTATGGGCACTTAAGATACGCGAAACGAATTGGGAAAACAACTGACAATTTTAAACTTATGTGTTTTTTCACGAAGCCGGAAAAAAGTATATAGTATTTTATCTTCAAGTATCTGATAATTATAATAGTGTGACTATTTGTCCTCTTTCCCCCGGATTAGTCCTCTTTTCACTTTAAGATTGGGCGTCCGGGCGACTTTTTTCAAAAGTGCTATGTGTCTTGCATTTCCTCTCGGAGACTGAACATGACTTCGAAAAGGTTTATCTTATGCAAGTATGTTCTTTAACGAGTATTCTTCAAGTAAATATTGAACAAACTGTATAGGAATATAGTTCAGTTGTTGAAGTGTGAAACCACATTAAAATCTGTGATAAGACATTCTTAAGTAGCGCTTGTGTCAAGGGTCTGTGCTCTAGAAAAATCCGAATATGCTTGTTGAAAAACAATTATAATAATTATAAGAGTTGGTAGTTTGTGTGACAAGTTTTATGAAGTTTTAATCAGTTGTTTAGAAGACTTGATACATCGATGAAACCATTAGAAGATTTAACATATTTTTCATGGATGACTTTACATGGAGTGCCAACAGGTGTAGATGTGCGAGCTTCTTCAAATCAATCAATCAATACCCTTTAGCTCCCCGAGGAGCATAGGCCTTCACCAAACACATGCCAAGTCTTCCTGTCCTGTGCCATCCGCTCAAGTTCTTTCCATGTTTTCCTCATCATTTTCACCTCTGTTTCCAGTTCTCTTCTCCATGTGTTTTTTGTCTACTTCTGCCTCTCTTTCCCTGTGGATTCCAGAACAAGGACTGCCTTGTAATACTATCAACAGGTTTCCTCAATGTGTGTCCTATCCATCGCCAGCGTCTTCTTCTCAGCTCTTGTTCCACTGAAGCTTCTTGGCAATACTGTATATAATTGATAAAGATGTTGCATTTGACGATGCAAGTGCTTTGATCAACTTAACAGCCTGACAATATTTGTTGGAAAAAACATTATTTATGATAGATTCTTGCAGTTGCTGGCAAACGAGAAGCGATCCAAATTTTTAAAACAATCAGTAAATGTTGAACTTTATTCTGAACTTTTAATGATCGCACAATATTTATTTGCGGTGCCTGGTCACAATGTAAGGGTGGACATGCTTTGTTCATTGAAGGACAGTCACTGGATAAAAGACAGAAACATGTTCAATGTGGATTCCTTCAGCGGAAATTTCCTTCTGCAATGTAATTTAAAAGAAGTGTTCCACGGTTAATTCCATGATTTTTTAATAGAAAATAATGAACTGTTAAAGAAGATAATGTCCGCCAAAAAAATAAATAAACAAAATTATAATAATTTTATCAATCCTGTAAATATTTTGAAAGTTAATTTTTGATGTCAAAATGATTTTAAAATATGCATTTCAAGGGATGTTTTATTTCAATTTTTTTTTTGCTTAACTTTTATAAAACTAGAACTAGCTCTAGTCATCACAATCATGCATTAATAGATTAACAATAATGTCCTCTTTTTGTCCTATTTGTATGTCTTGTATTGTCCTCTTTTTTACGTCAAAACAGTAAGAAAATGTCCTCTTTTTGTGAAAAACGATATGGTCACCATAATTATAAGAACTGGACTTATTTTTTATCGTTTACTCGCTGTCGCTGCTGCTGCCTGAACAACAACACCAACAACAATTGTATTACTAAGTGGCCGGACTTTCCTCTCCACAAGGCAACAACCATTAAATACTGTTGCTATTAATGCTCCTATTATTCCTCCTCCTTCTCCCCAACTACTACTAAAACTGCTGTTGTTGCTGCAGATGCGATAAAACTAGCAATAACAAAGGGGCCGGTCTTTTGGGGGGGGGGGGGGTTTCCCCCCCAAACTACAAGACAGCGATCATTCATTATTCTCCTTCTACTATTTCAACTACTCTTGCTATTCCTACAACTATTGTTTCTGCTGCTTCCACTACTATTATTACAATTGTATTTATTAATGCTACTTCTGTTGTATAATTTATTACACGAAGATAAAGGTTCAAATAAATAGAAACATATCAAGGCTATTTTTAAAAAGTTGTTACTCTACTCAGAACGTAGGATTTAATATCGATTTTTGACCCAAATTACGGCGAGAAAAACACTTGAAATGTTTGCTTTTTCGTGGTTTATGCCTCTCGTCTATTTTCGTCTGAGCCACCCATTATTCCTGGGTTTTTCTTATCTGGATGTTATGTAGCTTGGTTACTGGTTGATTATGCGTCATATTCACATTATAACTAATTCAACTTATCCTTTGTCTATGGATATTTAGTGACTGCTGTTGCTTCAAAAATATCTATGGTTTTAAGAATTTTAATTACAGCAATATATTTCTATGAATATAATAAGTGCTGTTCGCAAATTTCTTATTTCACACGTACTAATTTGTCTGTCCATTCTCTTGATTATGTCCAGGTTCGGTGTCTTAGAATAAGATTGACATAAATAAGATACGTAGCACCTTAACATCACGTGCGCGCTAGTATTGTATTGCTTCGTATTACATATTTCCTAATGCACACAATGTCATATCTCTTGATTTACTGATACAATAGTTAGAGTCAAATGATTTTACTGGCGTGACAACGTTAAGTTGTAGAAGTGTCGAGTTCCTTCAGCCAGTAAATCGCAAGACAGTAACTGCATATGTGGGTCATATTTCCTCAGTTATTTTCTTCAATAATAACTTTAGTTTCAGAATTGTTTGCATTCGAAACACGTTCATTTAAGACTGCTGCTCAGTAAAATTTCCCTAGATTCCAAATTCCGATCATCCAATCTTCTAATTTAAAAAAAAAATATGCTTTCATCTCTCTCTCTCTCTCTCTCTCTCTCTCTCTCTCTCTCTCTCTCTCTCTCTCTCTCTCTCTCTCTCTCTCTCTCTCTCTCTCTCTCTCTCTCTCTCTCTCTCTCTCTCTCTCTCTCTCAAGTTTTTCTAATGTTTGCCTATTCAACAAAGAGACATGCTTGCTTATACAGTACTTAGCGTGACGGACTGAAACCACTTACTTTATATTTTTGTAGCGTTGAGTTGTAATTCTTCCTATGGCGATTTGTTCGTCCATTTTTGCTACGTGTCCGCCGCCTTAATTCTTTTTCGGCGAATCATGCATCCCTGTTAGCTACCAGACACTGACGTCATGGTGTCTTCTCGTGACAAGACCGGGCCGAGACGTTACAGTCTGTCAGCCTCGCCAGCTTTTTATATATAGCATGTCACGTAAGGCCTAAGAGCTGTCATATATTATACCTGCTGTCTCTATGTCAGACATGAGTGTTTATGTGTATACATACATGTGTGTATGTGTTTACATACAGAGTATTGTAAAGGGCAATTTTTACTATCTTGCAATATAATACATTTATATTCTTATTATGTTCGCAAATATTTTGTAAGCAAAGTATTTCCTTTTTAAGTGCTTAAGGAGAAGTCATTTTTGGGTTGCTTCCCTTGAAAATAGTTCTGTCATCTTCGATCGGACTCCGCAGACGACTCTAGGCCTACTGCGATTTATTCTGTGGCTGGGTAGGAATAGATTGTTCTTGCTTCAGTATATCTATGGCCTGAATTTATACGTAGTGTTTGTATGAGTAGGACGAGTCTGTCTTATATATGGATATCTTTGCATTTC
Source organism: Oreohelix idahoensis (assembly GCA_024509875.1). NCBI lineage: Eukaryota > Metazoa > Mollusca > Gastropoda > Stylommatophora > Oreohelicidae > Oreohelix > Oreohelix idahoensis. The sequence goes on from JAMPIV010019034.1 coordinate 185,972, forward strand.
TAAGTCGAACTAATTTGGTTGTCGCTAGAAAAGGTCAAAGGCTATGCAGCGGAAGTATCGCTAGCAAAGGGTGTGATCCATGGCTGTCATCCTGTGAGGATGCCGAGTTTTGTTGTAGCAGGCTTTTTGCCGAAATAGTGATCTATCTATGGATGGGGAAAAGTGATAATCATTTAGACATGTTGTATGTACTTTACCCCAGTGTTTATTCTCTTTTGCCAAGGAATGGCAAAGTTATATTTCGCATAAAAAGGTAAAACCACAATTTATTATGAACTTGGGCTTCGCCATCGTTGTTGATAAGCAGATGCACAGTGGTACTTTTAAAAAGAATATCCATTCAAAGGAAGAAGACATTCCTATGTATCAGCACTGGATTGTATGATATTATTCAATTACCTCTATGAGAGAACCTATGAAGAAATGAGGACATTTAATGAATGACTAATTTTGGTCTATATTCTTTAGTGAGTGAAGCTCACGAGAGAGAGAACAGCCATGTTGAAATTCATATACTTTGTATTTATCGAGTGAGAAAAAGGGATGCCTGTACTATCGCTCGATGAACCAAGAGATCACTGCTACATGTGAGAACCCATGTCTGGGATTCCTATATTATGAAATATATATATATTGAACTTTACGTGAAGGAATATTCGCTAGACGAGGTTAGGTCTAGGAGCCTTCCTATGTATTGGTTATGGTCTGACGTGCCCAGTCAGTAAAGCCAGATGATTTACATGATGGAACGCTGAATGCTTATTTACGAATGCTCCATTATGATATTTGCCAAGCATGAATGCTAACTTAAGATGATATTCCTGTGATCAACATTATGCTGTCTATGTCGACATTTGTTCCTGTAACCATACACGTACTGTCCAAGTGTGCGTCCCATTAAATGTTATAAAAAGACCACCGTAGTTCCAGTACTTCTTGAATTCGAACAGTGTGAGTATGAGTGATGTACTACCAACCTGTCAACTCTATCGAATCATTCTACCATTCGCGTACTGACATTCAGATACACACTCATTGTTTACACTCACATTCTTGTCGGAGCCTCATCACGTTCCAGGACAAGATGACCTGTATGACCAAAACTGTGCTGGGTTTGATGAGTTGACAATCGTTACACTTTACTACACCAGTCCCAACATCTACATTTATCCACTGGTGGACATTCACATCATTTAGCAAATAAAGCATGATTCAACAACTAGTAGCCAGTATGAGTTAACAACTACACACAAAGAAAGAGTTTAACAACTGGTGTGCCAGCTTCCTGGGTCAACCTGCACAGTGACCATATTGAGAAGTAAACTACTGAGACCAGACGTTCCTTGGGGTCTGTTACGACACACAAATACATCAGCAGTACAACTCTACAGTGATGTCAGCGTGACCTGTCCTGTCGAGAGTATGCAGTAACTAGGTCAGGGTTTGTTGACATTTGGTTCATTGGACATTTGCCATACAACTGACAGTGTTACACAGCAAGCTTGGTTGAAACATAGAACATTACACATCAGGACTGGAGAATATTTGACAGTGTTTGCGAAAGAAAATGTTATTGAACTGAGAAGTCCTACATTGATTGTTATCATTCAAATCAACGATGGAGCTTCTATTTCTGTGTTGAATTTAAAATAATTAGACCAGAAGTATTTGTTTAATAAAGTACCACAGTACTGTACTATTAGGCAGTGTAACTGAGCCTTCATTCCAACACATTCTTTCTGCAACACTCTATTTACATCATATTGCCATACTATTTATGCATTTATGTATTTATGTTTAACTATTTATATGTGATATTTGTTTGTATCCAGCGGGTTGTTGTTTCGGTTGGGCGGTGTCACACAGCAGAGTATCCCACGTAATAGAGGGTCTGATGTGTGCGTTTCTATAGGTGCAATTTTCTTCATTGGAAATTTGCTGCGACAGCTGTTGCTATTAGTGTTAGCTGTGAAGTCTGTACTCATTGTTGTTTTTTGTAATATTCCTCTGTTCTTTAGTTTGTTTTGATTTGTTTGTAATTTGTTGGTCTACCCTATTCTATCTTTCAGTTCTATTCTCAATTTATATTTATATACTGTGGCGTTATTTGTATTTGTTATCCTCTTGCGGTTTATCTTTTATTGTTTTTCCCATTTGATTTATTTCATTTCCGCAAATGTTTTCATGTTTTTCTGTATAACTGTTTTGTTTTGTGCCTGATCGACATACACTATTTAAAATATAGTTGATCATATAAATTGATGTACAAGAATCAACTGATAGTTAATTGCTATTACTAAAGGTACACAGTTGATGATATAAAACACTATTTCTGGTGCACTGCACTTATATTATAGAGTGAACCAGCAACTTATAGCTGTTATTATATAAGGATTTATACAAGACCTTTGTAAGGCTTGTTTCCCACAGTGATTGGGATAGTTAAGTACTATTTTTCACAGGTTACAAAGTTATCATACAAAGTCTTTGATTAAGACTAAGAAAGTAAATTTATTTACTTTTGCAAATTACTGATCTTATTAGACAAGATGTCTACCTTGGATTATTTTATCACACAAGGCAGGGCTCTTGATAAGACTGGTCAGCAGTTAGAAGAATGGGCAGTTGCTCAATATGACAAAGCATTGGCTGCTGAAGAAAGAAAAGCATTGATTGAAGAAAAGAAATTAGAAGCTGAGGAAAGAAAATTACAAAGAGAGGATGAACAAAAGAAATTGCAGATACAGACTGATGAAAAAAGATTCCAGATGGAAATGGAAAAAGAGAAAAGAAAAGATGAAGCTGCTGCTGAAGAGAAAAAATTACAGGCTGCTGCAGAAGAGAGAAAATTACAAGCTGAAGCTCAAGAAAAAAAAAGCAATAAGAGAACATGAACACCAAAAAGAACTTTTAGCATTTGAGTTAGAAAAGTTAAAGTTAACAAACATAAGTAATGTTAATCAAGCATCTAGTGGTAATGGTAAACCCTTTACTTACAAGGTCAAGGTACCAGCGTTCAACCCTTCCAGTGATGACATAACATTCTGGCTAAACAGATTTGAACGCTCGTGTCGAGCACATAATGTGGACAAATCACAATATGCTAACCAGTTATCAGAAAATCTGAAAGGTGATTCTCTGACTAGTTTAAGTTTGGTTGAAGAGGCTGACAAAGATAACTATGATGTTATTAGGGCAGCCTTATTAAAGAAGTATCAGTTGTCTGAAGAGGGTTATCGGAAGTTGTTTAAGACAATGGTGCCTGAGGCAGGTGTAGAATTCTCAGAATTCATTGCAAGGACACGACTTACATTTGATCGTTGGATTGAGCTATCCAAAACAGAAAAGACTTATGAAGCCCTTATGGACTTGATACTCAGAGACAAGATTATGTCAAGTATAAATAAACCTTTCCTCGAATTCTTACATGAGCGTAAACCTAAGTCTCTAAAAGAAATGGAACAGTATTGTACCCAATACGTCACTGCACATCCGGACGTAGCCATTAGCAACAGTAAGGTTAAAGAAGGTATGCCAGTTGCTTCTGCAACACCATACAACCCTAATCACTCTCACAAATTCCAAGGACCTCAAAATAGGTTTAATAAAAAAGGTAACTATTACAGTTATCAGAACCAAGGTAACCAATCATTTCAGGGATCTTCTTCGAATACCTGGAGAAGAGCTGACAGCCCTCGATTCAGGGGTGGTCATAATTACAGGAACTTTCGCAAAGGAAGTCATTCTAGAAACTATCCAAGTTTTCCTTCATGGAGACAACAGGATCATAATTACCGAGATACTCATTATAATGAATATGATGATAGTAACCAAAGGAGCTATGATTCAAACCCGAGTAGAGGTTATAATAGTGGAAACAATGATAAGTACAGAGGCAATAATAACAGAGGTAGAGCACAATTCAAAAAACATAAAGCTCATTACCAGGCGAACTCTGCACAGCAAGAGTCCCACGAAGCCTATAAACAAAATAAAGATAATGATGACTCTAATAATATGGCATGTGCCGCTTTTGATTTTGGGAGAGCATCTCAGTGCCCCCAATGCAAAACATTATTTGAGCCAACCACAGTGTCTACTTTAAGCTGTGGCCATCCTCTTCCCGCTCTTCCTGCGTCAATCGCGCATGATGGGAGAGGTTCTCTTGTCTTACACAAAGGTTTAGTAAATGACAATCCAGTCTCAGTACTTTTTGATTCTGGATGCACAACTATTGGGGTTAGGCAGTCACTCATAGATCCTTCTCATTCTACAGGCAAAGTAGTCAAATGCGTAACATTTGGCGGCACCATAGAGAAATACTCTACCGCTATCATTAGGATTGCTACTCCTTTCTTCACAGGAGATGTACACGCATGTCTTTTGCCGGATCCGATCGCTGATCTTATCATCGGTCGCATTCACGGAGTCAAAGAATGCACTCCGGAGCAAATTTCCGTTTGGGAAAATCAAAATATGCAATCTGCTAATGCAGTAGTCACTAGAGCTCAAGCTCTCAATATGCCTGAAACTTCATCTGTTGAAGATAATGAAGTGCATAACCAAGATGATCCCTTGGTAATTTCTCGTGACTCGTTTATAAAACAACAAGAAGAAGATCCGACTCTTAAGAAATTCTTCACTCTTGTAACAAAAGGTGATCCGAATAAAGATTCAAATTGTAAATCTTGGATTACAATGAAGAATGGCGTACTTGTACGTATGGTGCAAGACTCCACTAAGTCAAGTCATTCTCAGATTCTTGTACCCAAGAATTTGAGAGTTAAGATCTTACAACATGCACACGACTCTCAGTGTGCTGGTCACATGGGTTTTTCCCGTACAAAGTCAAGAGTTCTTGCGGCTTTCTTTTGGCCTTTTGTGAACAAGGACATACGGATCTATTGTCGATCCTGTAAAGTATGTCAAGAAGTCAAATCCAAAGGTCCTCGTCATGCTGCGCCTATTCAGGCTGCAGATATTCCTATTCGTCCATTCCAGAAAATGGCGATAGACATCATTGGTCCATTCAAGATCAAATCTGCTAGAGGACATCAGTTTATCTTAACGTGTGTAGACATGTGCACACGTTGGCCAGAGGCTATCCCTCTAAAGAGCATTACTACCGCTGACATTGCAGATGCTCTTTGGCTTATATTTTCTCGGCTGGGATTCCCCGGAGAAATATTATCAGATCATGGCACCCAACTGATATCGGATACCATGTCTCAAGTAATGTCTACTCTACAGATAGAGAGATCTTTGAGTAGCATCTATCATCCTATGTCCAATGGGATGGTCGAGCGACTAAATAGAACACTTAAGAACTTATTAGGGAAGATAACTGAGGATCATCCTCAGGATTGGGATAGGGTTTTACCCGCGGCCCTCTTCGCGTACAGAGAGGTCCCCAATGAACATACAGGGTTTTCGCCCTTTGAACTTGTCTTTGGCGCGCGACCGCGCGGCCCAATGTCTTTGCTGCATGATCTTATAACAGCTGACAATATTGACGATGACACAAAATCTTCTTACGAGTATGTCATCGCGCTGAGACAAAAGATTATCGAAGCATGCAAATTGGCAACGTCCTCTTCTGAGTTTGCTAAGCAGAAGGCAAGACAATTTGCTAATAAGAAGAGAACTTTACGACAACTTTGTCCTGGTGACAAAGCATTTGTTTTGCTACCTTGTCGTGAAAATAGACTCCTTATTAGTTGGAAAGGTCCGTACGATATAATATCGAAAATTTCAGATGTTGACTACATCGTCGATATTAACGGGAAGCATAAAACCTTCCACATCAATATGCTTACGGAGTTCCATGAACGTCCTGACTATCTACAGCCTATTTTCCAGGCAACGGACGATTCTCATGTCAAACATGGTCATTACTCATCACTGTCTGTAATACAGGATGAGGAAACAAGTTTTTCGGATGTTAATCTCCCGCTTCCAATGATCCCACTTCATTCTAGTGAATCATGGAAAGACGTTACTGTTTCTCCTGATTTGTCTCTAGGAGAACGGCGACAAGTTTCGTCTATGTTACAAACATTTCAGGATGTCCTCACTGACATCCCTGGACAAACTCATGTCATTGAGCATGACATTGTTCTAACTGAACATACTCCAATTAGGGTTAGGCCTTATCCTATCCCTATACATTTCCAAACACAGGTTGAAAAGGAGTTGGATGAAATGATAGATTTACAAATAATCGAACCATCCACTTCTGCATATTCTTCGCCGATGGTTATTGTTCGAAAAAAAGACAATAACATACGTCTTTGCGTTGACTATCGCAAATTGAATCAAGTTACGAAGTTCGATGCTGAACCTATGCCTTTACTAGAAGAGTTACTTACTCGTCTTTCTAAATCGCATTTTTTCACTAAACTTGATTTGTCTAAAGGATATTGGCAAGTTCCATTATCCGAACGCGCCAAACCTCTTACCGCTTTCTCTACTCCCAGAGGCCTTTTCCAATGGAATTTTATGCCTTTCGGCCTTATGAACGCACCAGCTACATTTGTACGCATGATGCGTCGAATCCTATCGTATCGGTCAGATGTCATTGCTTATCTAGACGACATCTGTCTTTTCAGCGATACTTGGGAAGATCACTATTCAGGATTAGTTGAATTATTATCAACTCTGCGTGAGTATAACCTGACAGCAAAACCATCTAAAGCTTGTATTGGCTTTAGCGAAATTGCTTTCTTAGGCCATCGAGTAGGTCACGGTTTCTTGAAGACAGAAGACCATAATATCACTAAGATACTTAACATCTCTATCCCTAGGACTAAAAAGCAAGTGCGAAGTCTTTTAGGTCTCATACAATTTTATGGACGTTTCATTCCGAATCTGTCCTCTATCATGGCACCTCTCTCTACACTATTAAAGAAAGGGTCGCCTAACATGGTTCACTGGTCTCATGAATGCCAATCTTCACTAGAGAAGATCAAAACTATGTTTTCATCACCACCTATTTTAGTGTTACCTACAACAGATAAGACATTTGTTCTTCGTAGTGACGCTTCATCCACTGGGATTGGAGCGGCACTAATGCAAGAGTACTCTGGAACTCTGCATCCTGTAATGTACATATCCAGAAAACTTAATGCTGCAGAAAGGAATTACTCGGTTTTAGACCGTGAATTATTGGCAATGGTTTGGTCAATTCTCAAACTCCAAAGATTCCTTCTGGGCGCGCATTTCGTAGTGGAAACTGACCAAAAAGCTCTTACGGCTATCCAAAGTAAAAACTTGAAGAGCTCGAGATCAACTCGATACGCAATCGCTCTTCAACCTTTTCATTTTTCGGTACGAGCTATCCGTGGTTCAGAAAATGTGATGGCGGACATTCTGTCCAGATGCCCACATGATGCCACTTAACTGTTAAATATTGGATCTTTTTAATATGTATAACTTTACAACAGTTATTTTTTTGTTTCTTTACTAAGATACACATTTGTAATTTAATAATAGAATGATGGTATCGCTACTTAGCGGTTTATTGATGTTAATTCACCGCTGTTCTTTGATGATTGTTTCTTCATAAATCATAAATTTAAGATTGTAGTGTGAATTTTTGGTATGCATTGTATAATTACCAGAATTGTATTATACGTACATCACACCTTCCTGGAAACATTTATTCGTAGGGAAACAATTTCTCTCAGATTTTGAGATATATATTCTCACCAGTCATATTAGGAATTATAGTTATTCCTGATATTTTCATCTGCGCAGTATTCTTGCGTTGTGAGCCTATTCTACGGTGCTCCTAGATGTATTTAAAAAAAAAATTTTTTTTTTTTTTTCCCGGGAGGTGTGGTAAGACTGTAAAGGGCAATTTTTACTATCTTGCAATATAATACATTTATATTCTTATTATGTTCGCAAATATTTTGTAAGCAAAGTATTTCCTTTTTAAGTGCTTAAGGAGAAGTCATTTTTGGGTTGCTTCCCTTGAAAATAGTTCTGTCATCTTCGATCGGACTCCGCAGACGACTCTAGGCCTACTGCGATTTATTCTGTGGCTGGGTAGGAATAGATTGTTCTTGCTTCAGTATATCTATGGCCTGAATTTATACGTAGTGTTTGTATGAGTAGGACGAGTCTGTCTTATATATGGATATCTTTGCATTTCTAAGTCGAACTAATTTGGTTGTCGCTAGAAAAGGTCAAAGGCTATGCAGCGGAAGTATCGCTAGCAAAGGGTGTGATCCATGGCTGTCATCCTGTGAGGATGCCGAGTTTTGTTGTAGCAGGCTTTTTGCCGAAATAGTGATCTATATATGGATGGGGAAAAGTGATAATCATTTAGACATGTTGTATGTACTTTACCCCAGTGTTTATTCTCTTTTGCCAAGGAATGGCAAAGTTATATTTCGCATAAAAAGGTAAAACCACAATTTATTATGAACTTGGGCTTCGCCATCGTTGTTGATAAGCAGATGCACAGTGGTACTTTTAAAAAGAATATCCATTCAAAGGAAGAAGACATTCCTATGTATCAGCACTGGATTGTATGATATTATTCAATTACCTCTATGAGAGAACCTATGAAGAAATGAGGACATTTAATGAATGACTAATTTTGGTCTATATTCTTTAGTGAGTGAAGCTCACGAGAGAGAGAACAGCCATGTTGAAATTCATATACTTTGTATTTATCGAGTGAGAAAAAGGGATGCCTGTACTATCGCTCGATGAACCAAGAGATCACTGCTACATGTGAGAACCCATGTCTGGGATTCCTATATTATGAAATATATATATATTGAACTTTACGTGAAGGAATATTCGCTAGACGAGGTTAGGTCTAGGAGCCTTCCTATGTATTGGTTATGGTCTGACGTGCCCAGTCAGTAAAGCCAGATGATTTACATGATGGAACGCTGAATGCTTATTTACGAATGCTCCATTATGATATTTGCCAAGCATGAATGCTAACTTAAGATGATATTCCTGTGATCAACATTATGCTGTCTATGTCGACATTTGTTCCTGTAACCATACACGTACTGTCCAAGTGTGCGTCCCATTAAATGTTATAAAAAGACCACCGTAGTTCCAGTACTTCTTGAATTCGAACAGTGTGAGTATGAGTGATGTACTACCAACCTGTCAACTCTATCGAATCATTCTACCATTCGCGTACTGACATTCAGATACACACTCATTGTTTACACTCACATTCTTGCCGGAGCCTCATCACGTTCCAGGACAAGATGACCTGTATGACCAAAACTGTGCTGGGTTTGATGAGTTGACAATCGTTACACTTTACTACACCAGTCCCAACATCTACATTTATCCACTGGTGGACATTCACATCATTTAGCAAATAAAGCATGATTCAACAACTACACACAAAGAAAGAGTTTAACAAGTATAAAAAAAATTTGTCCACATCATGCACAGTACTGTGGACCTCAGATCTGCTGAGCGTGTTGGAGGCGCCATTGTTTTTGGACTTCGCACACATTCTCAAATTTCCAATACCACTTGAAAATTATCTTCATTCATTCATGACTGTTCATCTTCCGAAGGAGTATAGGCAGTGGCGTAGCTAGCAACTATTTGTATTTTTTTTTCTTCTTGGCATGTGGATTTTTTAAGTTGTGCCATAGCCAGGATACACTGATAAACCATTTTATCGGCTCACTGAATTCTAGTTTTGATGTTTATCTCTATTATATCCTCATTTTCGTTATTCTTTTTTTTTTCATTATAGTGATCAAATTTTATCAAACATATCAGAAAAAGGGAAAAGAATTTATTATTTACAAAGCTTATTCATATCTATACATTTTTGCTTATGATAAGCTACAAAGCAATTTTTTGTACAAAGGTGGGGTGTGCCCGTGCATCCTATACACACAAAACTTGATCTGCGACGCCTTCCATTGGCGCTACAATGAACACAGGCTCTGTCCTTTCCATCACATTCCACTGGATGTCTAGCTCCAATCATCCGTTCCATTTCATTTCCTTTCATGGAGTGTTTAGAATTTTTGGGTGGACAATCTATTACACCGCCTGGTGTCAGCTGAGCAGCTTCTTTGGACAGATCCTCAATCAAACTTTGTTTAAAATCTTGAAGTGTGAGCTTCCTTTTTGTCACACTTTCCTGACACAAATTGTTTAGAATGTGGGCATTTACCTGTGTCACTTCAATCATCCAGTGGTAAATCTTCTTCCACCACTTTCTGGTTTTACGGTTGTGCATACTGTAGTAACCATTTGATTCATCCAGTCACAGCCATTCATACTCATATTGTAGTCAACAACTACCTTTGGCTTTGTAACTTTGTTTAGACCCTTGCCCTTCTAAACCATTGCGACATCAGATTTAGTTGAAACAAGTATGCGGGGCTTTTTTATCTTTCCAGGCAACACATTATGTTGTATTTTCCGAGTCCAAAAACCATTTATCTCTTGATGGCCAAGCTTGAGATAGTTTATTTCAGGAGGGACGCGGTTGACATTCAGGGTTCCTGTATAATTATAACTGTATGCAAACAGATATTCAATCAGAGCTTTGGATGAATAAAATCTATCAGCAAAAATATGATGTCCTGATCTCAGTGGCTTCAAAAGAGTGCCGAACACTTTCACGGCATGAACAGAACTGGGATCTAGACTAGGATCATGGGCTGTATTTTGTCCAAAATACATTTTCAAAATGAAAACATAGCCTATTGCTGAATCACACAGTCTAAATGTTTTGATATGGTATTTGTGGGGCTTGGTTGCATTGAACTGTTTGTGTCTAAACCTACCTTTCCATCATATAACCATCTCATCAATACAAACCTCTTCAAACGGATAGAAAGCATTCTGAAATTTGGTCAACAGCATCTCAACAAATGGCTCAATTTTAGCTGTGTCCTGATCTTCTGGTTCACAAACATGCAGCATGCTGTGATAAATAGTTTGAAAACGGTTTCTCGAAAACATCTCGTGGTACCAAGGTGTATACAAATTTCCTGCGGTGTACCAGTAGTCCTTGATTTTTGGTCTTCGATCCAGTCCCATCGCAATCATTACAGCTGTAAACTTGAGCCATTCATAATACCTTGTAAGTGAGTCTTGTCTGGCGGAAAGTAAAATTTGCTTTAGTTTTTCCAGCCGCCCCTGAATGCCAAACCGCGTTGTTTGTATTGCTACAAAATCAATATTACCATCCCTCCTGATTCTTTTTCTTTTTGGCTCAGACATATTATATGAACTTATTACGGTCTGATTACATGCTCCTGTATCCATAACTTCATTATCGACATCAGACCTTCCATTATCATCCTCGGTTTCCGAGGACTCGATATCAGGCTCCTGCTGAAAATCTAAGTGGTCTTCGATATCCTGTGAATAAATACTACAATCTGAATTATTATCTCTATCTAGAATTTCTTCATATAACTTTATAGCTTGCACTAAGTTAGTCTACGAGGTATGTCAGAAGTAGTGGACGTGGCCATTTTATTTAATGAAATATGCACTTAAAAATTTTTTTTAAATGATCACTTAACAGTGACATGTTGTATCTCTCACAGCAGAATTCGAAAATGGACGCTTTTCTTTTAAGGAAATTTCGTTTTTGGGTTGTTAAAATTGGAAAACAGCTCTAGAAAGGAGCTAAAGATACGAAATACGATATAACGTTTATCGGGTCAAACGGGTCTAAACGGAAAACCGATTTAACGTTTTACGGGACTTAAAGAATTAATAGGTCACTGGCTGCTGTTTGTTTGTTTGCTTTATCCACACATTAGGATGCTGTAGCGTTAAATCAAGCTACCCCATTCCATTTTACTTTAACTATACTTATCTTTCTTAAATCACTGACTGACTACTATAGAATGTTCTCTGATTTTTAGCGTTGTAGGTATTGATCGAGCGTCTGGGGTGGCAGAGTAGTTACAGCGCGTGCTTCTAAAGGCAAAGGCACCGGGTTCGAAACCAGGTAACAATCACGCTCTAGTCTAGATAAATGTGAAAATGGGTACTTCATTCTACTCGTAAGTTAGGGAAGGCAAAGGCACAGAATATGAGAACTGGTCACCCCACGTTATAAAGCTGAGACCTAGTTTAGATGAAGCCTCTAACACTTAACTCCTTTGTGGCATTATCTGCTATAAAGCTACCGTTACCTTGAACTTTTTAAATATGGAACGTTCGCATGTACGTTTTGTTAAGCGAGGCAAAATGGGGGAGTACTTGCACTGTGTAGGTATTACAGACATCTCTACGTGCTGTTTTACGGTTTTAAAAGCATGCTCAATACACAGTATACGGAACATGAGTAGCAGATGACAGTTGAAATTTTGATCAAAGCTGTCACTGAGCCTGTCAACTCTAGCTGCTAAATTCTCTATCAAGGGCTGAGGACAGGAAACCCGAAAAAAAAAACTGCTTGCTGAAATCGGGTGTGCCGAGCCAACAGGCGCAGATATCACAGCCCAGCTGTAAACTACGACACAACGTATTTTCCGCTTTAAAAATTCGAATGACGAGGAAGAAGAAGATATGTCGGGCATCTTTGAAGCAGACGTTCAGCAGTCATTTTGTCGGTGCCACAGTCACACTCATCGGTAGTTCCTATCTTTAGCTTGTTGGATAAGTGGTATCCCAATCTGTTGTGGCCCGTGCGGAGTCTGAAGATTATCACTTGCTCTCTTCTGCTGAGCTGATAATATGCATCATTCTTATGTGACCTGGATGCTCTGTTTCCCATTTGTACCTGTATCTGTTTCTGATAAAACTCTTTGCCTCTTCGAAAGTTATACTTGTATCTGGCTGAGCTTTTCACCTTCTTTCGCCAATGTGTCAGCCTCTTCATTGCCAGGGATGGGATCCACTGTAGTACAACATTTTTGAAACGCTGACATAGTTTGTGGAGTATTACTCTTAGGTCATCCAGGTCTGCATTATTCTGACTTTTAGAGTTGCAATTACTGACAGTGCAATTGTAAAGAAAACTGCTTGTCTCTCGGTGCATTTCTCTGTCATTGGGACCTCTGCTGCAGTTTTCAAGGCCTCTGCTCTGAAGTTACCTGAGAATTTTCCTGTATGTTCATCTAATTGCTGTATTATTTCAGTAAACTGCTGCACCAAACTAAATGAAAGTGAAATGAGTAAACGCTTTCTTTTCGTTCAGAACATCGACTAGGTAGACCACTTAAGACAGAGAAGATGGGGGGCAGTGGGAATGAAGAGAAATGTAAAGAAAGCAATATTTGTGACCTTTGATCCTTGAAGTCTGTGATATCAGTTTGTACAAAATAGCAAAACAAAGTCGTAAAGTAAAAGTATCCGCACAATCACAGTTACTCCAAGCTGTTCTGGAGTTGTTTACATCAGCTGACGGCGCTGATAAGGAAATAGGGAGAGGGGTTACAACAAAAAGGAGGCAGGAGAGGAGAAAGGAGAACATTAATAATCGACAAGAAATCAATATTTTCTGGATGAAACATTAAATGTTCATTTCTGAATAAAATATGTTTTGGAAATAAAAATGCTAGAGTATATGATAAGGATGCCGGATTAAGAAGTCCGAGGTACTCAGATTCGATAGAAAGATGCGTTTGTATATGGTTGAAATGGCTGCTCGTAGTTCCCGCGGGGATGGGGTAGGTACTTGCTCGTGTCTAATAAGCACCATGTAGACTACCACTTGTAACATGAAGTGTGTTTTAACTTTTATCATAAGGTCATTACGTGTAGCATAGACTATGTCTATTTAGTGACACATCGGTAAATATTTGTAGCATTGAACAATGTCCGATCTATACAAACGTCACCCGCCTAAACATAACGGAGGCAATTCAGTTGTGATCTATCTGCTTCATGCCCTGATAACGGCATTACATTTCCATCTGGTCGTTTTATTCATTTTAATTTGGCTTCAGAAGGACGAACACAGTATGGCACGAGAGCTTATAAGCATTACTGCATAACATAAATCCAGAAATGTTGTCACCCAGAGGCAGGAATAATTCTTAAAAAAAAAAAAAAACACATCCGGCGACGTGAAGTATATTGATAAACATAATGCGCGTTGTTTCACAAGGCGGCAATTTTATGTTCCCGGCCCGGAACATGCGCCACGACTAAAAACAAAGCAAATTTGGTGAGAAAAAGTTAGGACATAATAACGTCAAGGAGGGATAAGACACTTCTCGAACAAGGGAATGCGGTCTGTATTTGTACCCTGGACTATGTTACTTTCATCATATGTCTCAACATTTATAACACGGAATATGCCGCATCTGTACATAGCTTCTCCCCAGACACTGCCTACTGTAGCACAAGTGATGCAGACCACATCTGCCATCTCGCTTATTTCTTCAGCACTTCTGAATGAAGGAATCTTGGAAATGGTACGGTATACATGTACATGACTCAATAAACCCTTCCCATTTATTCTTCATCTTTTTCAAGTACCATGCCTGCTGTCGCATGTAACCACGTGTCTCCACAACCTGCTGCCCCATAATGCTGTTTATCAATTCAGCTGTTGACTTCTTGCTATGCCACGATGTCATACTGTCTAGCTTCATCTCTCTTTGTCGTCATCTTTGTTTTCTCCAATCTTTCCTTATGTCACAAAATATTTCAGCATTCCTCTTCTCATTACGTTTTTAAAAAATGGATTGCTTCCTTCTAAACCCCATATTATCGATTAACTAAGTGAAATATCCTGTATCGAATAAAAATAATTATGTCAGCTTTTCGGAAACTTATGGAAAAGCAGTGCATTGCATCGTGAAAGCGAAATTGAACGCTCATTAAAAGAGCATTTTAAATAATTTTTTTCGTGCTGCACTGACAGTAGGTTATAATACGTTTGACTACAAAGCTTCAATGAAGTTGACATGGAATGGTGTTTTTTTCGTGCTGCACTGACAGTAAGTTATAATACGTTTGACTACAAAGCTTCAATGAAGTTGAAATGGAATGGGAAGGCATGAAATGGTCATATGAGAATTAGTGCCGTCATCAAAATATGCGATAGAAAGAGCACGGCATAATTATTTCCCCATCATGTAATTGCGAAACAACGGGCTGATCACCCGTTTGCCAGTCACTTCGATTACGGAAACAACAGCAAATGGGTTGATTTGCCGTTGCCCTAAAGACGCCACTAGGCGTGATGGGGAAACAATGGCAAAGAAAACCTATCTGCTGTTGCCCTAAGACGCCACTAGGCGTAATGACCACTGACTGCTTTGGCGGTCGGTGGCTAAGGACGGAAGAAGAAGAAGAAGATGTAATTGCGAGTTACATGCTCGAATGAGGAATAATTTCCATGTACACCGGATTATTTCAGGACATCCTCATTACTGCTTGCTGCTGTCCTTGGTATTTTAAAAAGATACGACACTTCATAATATACACAGGACACCCAGCATTAGACATGAAATAAAAGTTCAAAAATTATGTTCACAACTGCAGCCTAGTACTAGGAGATGAAATATCAACATGTGTAGCATAACGATTCGTCTATCTACATTTTATGTCTTTAAATTTGTTCGACCTATTAATTCCTTTACTGAATGGGACAAATTTTCTTCACTTCTAACGCTATCTATAAACTTAAACAGTGCCTCTGTTTAAATCTCTCACAATCTCTCTTCTTTCTCTCCGTTTTCTCTCTCTCCCCCTCTCATTAGAAAGAATGCATTTTTTTTGCCATGCCTGGACGATTAGAGAAATTCTATCTTTTTGAAGGGGACCATGGCCAGACTTGAAACGGCCAGAATTATTTATGAGACCAGTGGCATGGTCGACCTATGCTATCCCACGCTTAACCTCGTGATTCGTGCAGGCCGATTTTGTGGCGGTCTTTGTTAAATATATGTATCCTAAAACTGTGGGGACAAACACACTCACAAGAAGCCTGGTAACATGGCTGTACTCTTTGTGAAGATGGTTCTAGCAGAAATTTGCTAAAACAATAGTCAACTGCTATTGGCTGTTCGTCACTGGAAAGATGAGTTTTTTAAAGCTATTAGCACTGCTAAACACTTAATTAGATAGAATTAGGTGCCTTCACAAAAGAGACAGCTTAGATTACTGGCCACAACCATCATACGCAAAAGCTAGAATAAGGGACCACTAGAGTTACCGCTGTGAGAAAACCAGGCAAGCCACCTCGAGAAGCATCTGTAGTTCAAAGATTCTATTCACAATTTAAATTCAGAACGCAGTGCCAGGGGACAAAATATCAACATGTTACATACCAACCTCTCATGTAGTTGTTGATGTTGTTACATTTTTCTGATGGCAGGTCCATCTTCGTTGCACACGGACAACTCCTTAATTGCTCCGACCTCCTACCTTAGATCACACAAGGATCTCAGCACAGTGCATGAACTACGTAGCACCAGTGAGAGTATCCCAGGTTTGTATAAAGGTCTTAGTTATTGCCCCGGGATAAAAATGGATAAATTAACCCCCCCACAGATGTTGTTTTAAAACAATCAGTAAATATTAATATTTATGAGAAAATATCTCATAATATATAAACAATTAGTGTCAATTAGCGGAAGAATATTTTGACCACCTGTTGTATGCCACCTGTAGTCAAGAGAGGTAGGTCAAGATGGCGGCGTGGTAGGCCGCACTTTTGTGGTGTGCATTTCATGTCGTCGTTTTGGAGTCTGCATCTGTGGTAACAGCCCTTATTAAGGCTGTATGAGTTTGTAGTGTGTTTGGCTTTTTCTGGATTATGTTGCTAAGTATTGTAAAGATGAAAACATCAAGTTTGCCTATCATGTGAGTTCGCTGTTTGTGTTGATACAAATAGCCAAGATGGCGGTTTTGTGATGTGTCGATCGGACAGTGTTTCAAAACATTACAGATTTATTGAGGGCTATTGTTACTGCTCCAGGTACATTTTTGTATGTACCTGTAAGGATACTTGGAGAGGAGATGGGCACCGCCAAGCAAACCTCTTGCCCACTGAAATGCTATGATGGAAAGTCAACTCAGTAATAATTTGCCGGATCGGCCGATGCCCGGATTAACAACGACCGCGCTCTCACTGCCCCTTGAGAGTGATAAGTCAGCGAATGGGGTACAAACACCTGTTTTGAAACTTCCAAGAGAAAGTTTTGTTGTTGGAACTTGGAATGTACGCACGCTATATGCGTGTGGAAAAGTCAAAGAACTAACACATGAACTTGTTAGATACTCGTGGGACATCCTGGGCCTAGCAGAAGTCAGATGGACAGGATTAGGTAAATCAATAACGGATGATGGTCACAAAATTTGGTTTAGTGGAGATGAGTCTAAACATCAGCATGGAGTAGGTTTTATCGTACATAAAGATAGATTGAACTCTGTCATCAGCTGCACCCCAATAAATAGCAGGCTTATCACCATTCGTATTGCAGCACATCCAAAGAACATCTCCATCATACAGGTATATGCCCCCACTACTGACTATGAGGATGAGGCAATTGATACATTTTATGACAATCTGGATGAAGCAATTAAGAAAATTCCAAAGAAAGATCTTCTCATCGTGTTAGGTGATTGGAATGCTAAAATAGGGCCAGATGCATACGGTCACTGGGCTGGTACAGTGGGGAGATTTGGGACAGGTGAAACCAACGATCGAGGACTAAGGCTACTAGAATTTGCCAGCAACTATAAACTAACCATTGCAAATACACTATTTCCTCATAAGTTATCAAGAAGAACAACGTGGCATGCCCCAAAAACTGAGATACATGGCCAAATTGATTTTATTCTTGTATCCAAAAGATTCAAGTCCAGTATTAATAAAGCCAAGACTAGGACTTTTCCTGGCGCCGACATTGGTAGTGATCACGACATGGTATTGATGACGCTCAAGCTTAAACTTAAAAAGAACTATAATCAAAACAGATGTTCTCAGTTAAGATTCAATTTAGACAAACTGAAAGATCCAGAAATCGCGGGAATCTTTGAGGCAACTGTTGGAGGAAAATTCGCAGCTCTCAACTTTTTGGAAGATGATATCAACTCAATCACAGAGAACATGAAAGACGTGCTCATTGAATCAGCAACAGAAATACTTGGTAAAAGAAAGAAAATAAACAAACCATGGGTTACAGATGACATTCTGAAGTTATGTGATACACGGCGGGAAATGAAAAAGGTTAAGAAAGAGGTTCCTGAAGCAGCATGGCAATACAGTATGGTGAATAAAAATATTAGGAAGAAAATGAAACAGGCCAAAAGAAAAAATGGGTAGCTGATCAATGTGAGTCCATTAATACGGGGCTAATAAAAGGTAACAGCAAGGCAGCTTTTGACACATTAAGAAAACTAACAAAACCCCAACAGCCCAGGGTAACTGTCATAGAAGATAGCAATGGGGCTCTGCTCAATGAAAAAACAGCTGTAATGAGAAGGTGGACAGAATATTGTAAAGAATTATATAACTGTAAACTTGACACTGACTTAGGCATATTAAACAACATTAAGTGCGAAAACAGGGAACTCGGAAATGCAGCAATATTACGGGAAGAAGTGGAAGAGGCTATATGTTCGATGAAAGGAGGGAAGTCACCGGGTGTGGATAATATCCCAGCAGAGCTCTTGAAATATGGAGGACCAGATATAGTAAAAATCATGACAACAATTTGCCAGAAGATATGGAGTACAAAAAAATGGCCAAAAGAATGGACGCAGTCATTAGTAATACCGCTTCCAAAGAAAGGAAATCTAAAAATGTGCAAGAACTACAGAACCATTAGCCTTATTAGTCATCCAAGTAAGGTGATGTTAAGGATACTTTTGAACAGAATAAAACAGAAATCAGAAGAAATCTTGTCAGAGGAACAGGCTGGCTTTAGACCAAAAAGAAGTACCTCAGAACAAATCTTCAATATTAGATTACTTATCGAAAAACATCTCCAACATCAACACGATTTATACCATAACTTCATCGATTTCACAAAAGCCTTCGATCGAGTCTGGCATGAAGGCTTATGGCAAGTAATGAGAAAATTCAATTTTGATACTAACATCATAGATATCATTGAAGCACTATACAAGGACGCAAGCAGTGCTGTTTTTGCAAGCAACGACATTGGAGAATTTTTCAAAACAACTGTAGGAGTTCGCCAAGGATGATCCTGTCACCAGTGCTCTTTAATATATATCTGGAACATATTATGCAGGAGGCTCTCTATGATTATAAATCAACCATATCGATTGGAGGCCGACCTCTGTGCAACCTACGTTTTGCTGATGATATTGATCTGATAGCTGGATCAGAATCAGAACTTCAAGACCTTACCTCTAGACTGGAGAAAGTAACAAGAACGTATGGGATGGAAATTAATATAGAAAAAAAGCAAGATATTGGTGAATAGCCATAAGAAACATGTTCCGACCAACATTACGTTAAATGGGCAAACGTTAGAAGAAGTTAACACCTTTAAATATCTTGGGTCCACTATATGTAGTGATGGAAGATCAAGTAAAGAAATCAAGACAAGACTTGAGATGGCCTCAGCTGCCATGACAAGGTTGAATGTGATCTGGAAAAGTAACATCAGTTTTCCTGTGAAGATCAAATTATACAAATCACTTGTATTATCTATTCTCTTGTATGGGTGTGAGGGCTGGACACTCACTGCAGATACAGAGCGAAGGATTCAGGCTTTCGAGCATAAATGTATAGAAGAATTCTGCGCATTTGCTATAAAGAGCACAAAACAAATGTCTATGTTAGAGAGAAGATAAACACCTATGCAGGCCACCAAGAACCACTTTTGTCAATAGTGAAACGTCGAAAGCTTGCCTGGTTTGGGCATGTAACTCGTCATGACTCCCTTTCGAAAACGATCCTCCAGGGAACAGTCGAAGGTAAACGGAGAAGAGGAAGGCAGAGAAAATCCTGGGCTGATAACATCAAAGAATGGGCAGGACACGGTTTTTCCACACTTGTACGCATTGCTGAGGATAGAGAGCAGTGGAGGACCCTGTCTGCTGATGCTTCCACCATGGCACCCCTACGACCCATGACGGGTTACGGGCTGAGATGATGATGATGTATGCCACAAATAAGTGTGTTTTATATGGCGTACACAGTATGTGAGTAAATCTGACAGTAACTAAACGAGCGCACCAGGCGGCTTTTTGGAAGAATAATATATTATGTTGCGGCGCATCATATGGCTTGTAGGATAGAAAGAATCTACTTACTTTTTGAAATCCTTTGAGCGCATGCGTGGTATTTTGTCGTTATTCCGATACGGTATTCAGGATAGTGGAATCACTGCCTAGCATTCTCAGCAACTATTAACTGCTGAGGTCTGCTTAGTTAGTCTGAGATCTATTGCTATAATGACATCGCAGACATTGGCTTGCAAGGGCGGTATCTGCGCAAAATTAACTAAAATGTTGACAAGAAAATATCCAACCCGGAACTAAACTTACCTGGAAGAACGAAGAATGTAGTACTGTATACGCCAAGACTAGAAGTAAATTACCTACGCCAGTATCTGACACCTGCATAAAACGTCAACACTTGTCAACCTGTCCTTCTGGAATGCGATACTGCAAGGTTAAAGCTATTGACATATGCGCACACACAAAAAGACTGGAAATCAACGCTAACATCCAAAGCCTTGGAGTTTTTCACGGACATTACAGCACAGGCTACTAAGTTGAATAAGCAATGCCTCAGTCGACATAGCACCCCAACAAAGCCACGAGTGCAACGGAAAAGAGCCAACCATTAAACACGACTCCATATCCTGTTACCCGAAAAGAATAAAAATAAGTAAACGGTTTTCCCACCATGGTTATTTTCCATATCAATGCACTTAGTGAGACCGAATAAATCTTTGATTCTATTTTTACTTGTTTATCAAATACAGGTGGTGATATTATGGTGCTGTGTCAATAGTGGTGACAAATTTAGCTGGCAATTTTCCAGACATGTGGTGTAAGGGTAGTGCTGTGGTTTGAGCAGCTACAAGTACCCGATATTTTTAATCACACAGGGACAAAGCAAACGCCATGCTCCAGATAAACACAAAGTGGGGCAAGGAATTTTGCAGAAATCATTATCTGGCCTCTAGCGACCTTCAAGTGTTTGACCACTGTAGAATGTTTCTGGTAGGTAAATGTTTTATCTTAAGTGACGATTTCAAGAAAACTGCTCAACGGCGGTTGCACACACGAATCGACAGTTTTACGCAAGCCCTTCAAACCAGGGCTGTGGAGTCGGCGTCTGATTCGTGGAGTCGGTCATTTTTTAGTGGAGTCGGTAAAAATGTCCCGACTCCGACTTTTACCAGACTTAGGTCAAGGCAGATCCAAGTTTCACCCATGCCAGGGCGGGGGCAGCTTAACAAATTTGAAATAACATTTTAAAGCAGAACTCCTAAGACTATTTTCGTGTTAAAGTACATCGATTTTTACATAATGTAGCAATTTCAGTTGCTTCTGTTCATAAATAACGTTTTTATCACAATTGGAAATTTGTTGGCACATTTAGAAAAAGCACACAAGAAATGAAAATAAACTATATACACTGTCAATTTTCCCGTCATTGTTAAAATGGATGGAATTATTTTGCCTCATAGTGTTTTGGTAAAGCAGTCATTTGTGTGCACGTGTGGATGATTTGTTATTTTGTATTACTGTATGAATGAATGAATAGTTTAAAATGAAGTCTACGAAAGACACCTATTCATTTATTGACACATATACCATACTTACACCGGTACATATAACTCCATGTAAGTGCATCATTTTATGCCATACCATTAATTTAATAAAGCAATAGTCGGAGTCGGAAAATTTTCTGGCCGACTCCACAACCCTACTTAAAACACAGAATAACATAACGATAAATGCCCCAATAAATGCCGTGGTTACCATTCGTCAATAACACAGCCCTACCAAAAAAAAAAAAATTTTTTTGGTGCCAAACATTTTACTCTTGATTGTACATAAATGAGGCCTGCTCAATCCAAATATCACATTTACTTGTCTGTAGCAGCTCTAGTTTTTGAGATACAGACATTTTTGTATTTCATTAATACAGGGTGACCAAAAAAAACAAAAAACGCGAGCACTAATTGTGCGCGCGCGGGCCCGTTTTTTTTGTTTTTTTGTGGTCACCCTGTATTATTACAATATTTTCTATATAAGGCTATGTAAAAAAAACTATTGCTGTCTAGTCCTTTACAAAAGAAAACTGCTTGTTTACTCTCAGTTTCAGTTTTCCAAGAATCTTCCCAGAATTGCCTTTTTTAGATTTTAAGCCACTGCATGCATGTTAGTATGCTACTTATTTTATTACACTTCTAACAGAGAATGGCATCATCTTCAAGAAGAGCATGTTTTCTTTCACCGCATTTATTTTGTTATATTTGTGGAGAGTACACTTTCAAAGAAGAACATAGGAAGCATATTACTGTTTTTGTGTCTAAAGCGGGTTCCTGTGCAGAAAACCTGGGTGAAAAAGGCATACTTTGCTTACTTTAAAGTAAAACTAGGTGACCAGGACAAGTCTTGGGCTCCTCATATTGTTTGCAAAACATGTGTTGAACACCTGCGACAGTGGACTTGTGGGAAAAGAAAATGTTTAAAATTTGGAATTCCAATGGTTTGGAGAGAGCCCAAGAACCACTATGATGACTGTTATTTCTGTGTTGTGAATATTAATGGAATTAATGGAAAAAATCACAACAAGTGGAAATATCCAGATTTAGATTCTGCTAGGCGACCTGTTCCACACGAAAATGACATACCAATTCCAACTTTCAGTCAGATTTCGGATTCCCTGCTAGAAGATGAGACGGCAGTGGCATGTGGAACGACAAGTGACAGTGATAGTGATTTCGAAGATGATTTTTCAGATGCTCAACGCTTCGACCAGCTTGAACTAAATGATCTAATCCGAGATCTATATCTCTCCAAGGAACCTTCAGAACTTTTGGCTTCAAGATCGAAAGAAAAAAATTACTGACGCCTGAAACAAAGGTTACATTTTATCGCAGCAGAGAGCAAGGTTTTATTCCATTCTTTTGTAAAGAAAACAACTTTGTGTTTTGTACTAATGTAGGAGGTCTTGTTAACAAAATGGGTGTAAGTTATACACCAGATGAGTGGCGACTTTCCATTGACAGCTCTAAGAGAAGTTTGAAGGGTGTTCTCTTACACAATGGTAACAAATATGGCTCAATTCCAATTGCTCATTCTACTACAATGAAGGGGGAGTATGCTACAATAAGCACAGTTCTGGAAAAATTGAAGTATTTAGAACATAACTGGATGGTTTGTGTAGATCTTAAAATGATGAACTTCTTGCGTGGCCAGCAAATGGGATTCACCAAATATCCATGCTTTATATGTTTGTGGGATAGCAGGGCAAAAGATATGCACTGGACAAAGAAAGAGTGGCCGTTGAGGGATGAATTTAAAGTTGGAGAAAAAAATATTGTCAATAAGCCTCTCATTGATCGAAAAAGAGTTCTACTGCACCATTACATATAAAGCTTGGCTTGATGAAGCAATTTGTTAAGGCACTGAACAAAGATGGTACCTGTTTTAATTACTTATGCAGAAAGTTTCCAGAATTGAGCATAGACAAACTTAAAGCTGGAATTTTTGATGGACCTCAAATTAGAAAGTTAATAAACGATCCAAATGTTATTGATTCCATGAACAATACAGAGTCCACAGCCTGGTCATCATTTGTTTTAGTTGTGCAAAACTTTCTGGGTAACTGATTCCGTACGCAAGATCTTTTAAAAGACGCAATGGCCGACCGCTGTGTCCGCAAGATCTTTTAAAAGACGCTGATTTATTTCGTTGTTTCTTTCTATTCTGATATTTTATACTGCCCGGAATTTATCTCGAACGGAAGTAAACACAAAACAGGGCAAATTTCAACAAGCTTCAACGTCTTTTATTTGCGTTTGAAGGGATTTTTTCACAGTTATCTTCATCTTTAATAGTGTTTTGTCGTATCGCCATAATGGCCGAAAACACACAGGATATGTTACTAATATGTGAACAGTGAACAAACTGTGTGATCAACCATAACTTTCTTACTTTGTCTGTGTTTCTAAATGGATTACCTGCACAAAGAGAGCAGTGAAACTGTATTGTGATAACAATTTATGTTACAAGCCTTACTTAAGTCGAAGATTTTTGTTCAAAATTTCAAGTTATCTTTTTTCCGTGTACATGTTATCTGTTATAACATAAACATAACATAAAATTAGCTAGAAAGGCATATGGATTTATATTGTTCATCCTTACTTACTTACTTAGTCGTTCCCCTTCTACCGTGAGGTGTAGAGGTTTGGAAGAGAGAGCGCCAGACTATCCTATCGGCTGTCTTCCTCCTGGCCTGGTTCCATTCTAGTCCTCGGTCCTTCAAAGATTGTCTAATGTTGTCCTCCCAGCGGACTCTGGGTCGTCCTGGGGGTCTGGATCCCTGGCTCTTAGTTTCCCATGCTTGCCGTTCTTCTCCCTTCTTCTTCTTCTTCTTCTTGCGATCGCATCTTTGATGATTACACCGTCAGACGAGTTCTCATGATGAATTCGACTGTTGTTTGAAGTTCCTCTTTAACTCCATATAGCTTTGAGTTTAGTGTTGAGTCATTGGGCCAGTATATCTTTCTTAACTGGTCATACAGAGGACAATCCTGTAGAACATGCTCAGCAGTTTGTTCGTTTAATCCACATGTGCACAGTGGTGAAGCAGACAATCGTAGCTTGTGCATGTGTTTATTCAGTTTGTTATGCCCTGTCCTGAGTCGAAAAATAGTTATCTGTCCCTGCCGGTCGAGAGTGTGATAGTCGTCTTTGGGTTGGTTCTGTTCTCTTCCGATAGTCTGGATAGCTCTCTTTTTCTCAAAGTATGTGACTTCATTATCTTCTTGTTCACATTCTCCTCCCTTTTTTGCAAGTTTATCTGCCTTTTCATTTCCGGGTACACCACAATGAGATGGTACCTACTGAAGTATGGTTCTCTTTTTGGCAGCTACCTTGTTTAGTTCATTTCTCAGATGCGGGAGTTTACCACCCTTGAGAGCTTGCAGGACAGACAGTGCATGTTCTTCTCCCATTCTGCAGACATGGCCAAACCATCTCAGTTGGGACGATTTCTGAACATCACTGCAATGAATGTTTCTCAGGTCGTTTGTATCCTTACGTTAATTTCAGCGTCCGTTCATCCAACGTTGCTGCTAATTTATGTATTTGCGTTCACACATTGCATGGGTGTATCTTAAAAAAAAAAAACTTGCTGTCTACTGCGCCATATGTTCTCATACTCAGATCTCGTATTTCACTCTATGTCTGGATACAATAGCCAGTTTGCGTACTCAGCGCGCGATTCCGGCACACACCGAATACACGGGTTGTATTTGTTATTTATTTTTCATATTTCAAACTTAACTCGCACTTTCTTTCCTTTCTGTTTGTTTGTCCTGACGAAGGCTCCGTGCCCGCAACGTAGGTAATTTTCTTTATCCTTTGTCCTGATAAGACGTATCACCTTATATTGTTTTTAATTCATCACCTTCGGAACCCGCTGTTGTGATCTCACAAAACATGTTGTCTCGCACCTGGCTTCGGTTATGGGATAGAAGGGTAAGGTCATCGGCAAAAATCAGAACGTCAACCCATTTTGTCAGCGTCCTCCGAATTCCCTTTCTGGTTGTTGGCGATGCTGTTTACATAATCCAACCTATAGTAGGTTAAAAACAGGTCAAGGTAATCCCATAGCAGATACTGCCGTAGGAGAGTGAAGTGTTTGAGATTTCGTTATCCTGTGCTAGGTCCATCGTTATGAGGTGGGGCGACCAGCTCTCTTCTTCGCTGCCTTAGCCATCCCTAACTCAAGAGCAGCCAGGTACCCGTTTACAACTAGGTAGACGAGCGCGATGTTACCAAGTTTCGACCTCGGAACCAAGTAGCTTTGCCATGAGAGGCGAGCGCTCTAAACACTCTGCCAGTCACTCGCTCCTATAGCTGGCATGTAGGAGGATCTGTGACAAAAGGCATTCCTGTGATCTTCAGTTTCTTACAATCTCTGCAAGATGTTCTTCCAGACAAACTCTGCCTGTCATGTCTTCACGTCTGTCTCATATTAGATTCAGTTCAATCAATACCCTTTAGCTCCCCAAGGATAGGCCTTCAACAAACACATGCCAAGTCTTCCTGTCCTGTATCATCCGCTCAAGTTCTTTCCATGTTTTCCTCATCATTTTCACCTCTGTATCCAGTTCTTTTCTCCATGTGATTTTTGGTCTACCTCTGCCTCTCTTTCCCTGTGGATTCCAAAACAAGGACTGCCTTGTAATGCTATCAACAGGTTTCTTCAATGTGTGTCCCATCCATCGCCAGCGTCTTCTTATTTCTTGATCCGCTGGCACTTGTCTGGTTCTTGTCATCAATTCCACATCTGTGACTTTGTCATATCATTTCAGTCCTTCTATTCTACGCAAGCACCCGTTTATAAAAGTCTGTAGCTTTTTGGTTGTTGTTTTTGTTGTTCTCCATGTCTCAGAGCCATACAATAGGACTGACTTCACATTTGAGTTGACGATTCTTATTTTCGTGTCGGACTTGATTTCTCTTGTTCTCCATATGTTTCCCAATGCAATGAAAGCTCCTCTTGCTTTTTGTATTCTTATTTTGATATGACTGTCTGTCCCTCCAACTTTGTCTAAATTACTGCCAAGATATATGTACAATTCTACATCCTTTAGTGGTGTTTCTTCAAGTTCAACCTTGTTATCATTTCTTGCATTTATTCTCATAATCTTTGTCTTTTCCCTGTGTATTTTCCGGCCCATTTTTATATTAACCTATCAGCCTTGACCTTTCGTCGCTTTTTCATATTAATTATAGTCTGCTTTATCTCCTGTCAGATTTCAATTTCAGTGCCTAAATGCACTTTTCTTAAAGAAAAAAAAAGGAATCAGAGACCCGTTACACTTTACCAATATTTATTATAAAACACTAACTCTGCTTTTACCAGTCTGTTGGTTAATAAAATGTCTCTAAAGTGTTTTTCAAAGGCACTTCTTGTAACACCTGTTGTATAACTGGTGACTGGATGCAACATATTTTTAGCAGTCTAACCAAGCGCCTCAAATACTGCAAAGAAAGGTCTGAGACTTTAAGTGAACGTTTAAGACAAACGTAGAGAATGTTAAACATGGTTAATTATGTACATATGCAGGTTCACGACAATGCACAGTTAAACTGTTTGCATTTCATGCCTGCCTGGTCATTCTATGACACTGACGTTTCGCAACATCCTGGTTCGTCATTTTACTAAATAGGATAAACAAACAGAGATTTAATGGAATTCTGTGTAGATATTCGAAACAAGGATCTGACTGATACTCATAAAATTCAGCTTGCTCATCGTGAAAATAGCATACACAATTTACTATATAAGGTCAGCTGACACTATGGAAAAAAATCATTCCAAAAATAGCTTCCAGGACCAGAATTTATTTGTTTGTTTGCTTGCTTGTTTTTTTTTTTAAGGCAAAAGCCTTTTTTCTTCTGTGAACTGTGAATATTCATAAAGCTGTGGTACAATAATACAGTGTATATCTACATATATAAAACATAACTGTGTGTCTACATATGTATGTATGGGCAATCAAAATTCTAAGTGTGCTATGAACGTAGAATTTGGTAAACTAGCAGCTTCGGCATTAAAATCAACAAGAAAAATGATCCAACTCCAAAATACCAATTGAGAAGAGGTTATTTCTGGATATCTGGTGTCCCCTTATCATCAAATGAAAAAGTAAAATTCAAAACACCTGGTGTACATTTGGTTCCAATTGAAGTCATGTGACAACTTGCCTGAAAAGCATGCATGTTTTGTTGTGGATCAAATTGAGGCTTTCTGAAAATGATTATGTCAGCATTCCCAAGTCTTGCCGAATGAGGTAGACTTCACAACACAGGAGATTTTTAATAATATGGAACATCTAATATGCTATCAACATGAGACCAACATCATCTATGCTATCAACATGAGACTGACATCTACTATGCTATCAACATGAGACCGACATGTCCTATGCTATCAACATGAGACCGACATCTACTATGCTATCAACATGAGACCGACATGACCTACACTATCAACATGAGACTGACATGTCCTATGCTATCAACATGAGAATGACATGACCTACGCTATCAACATGAGACCGACATGTCCTACGCTATCAACATGAGAACGACATGACCTACGCTATCAACATGAGAATGACATGACCTATGCTATCAACATGAGACCAATATCTACTATGCTATCAACATGAAAATGACATGTCCTACGCTATCAACATGAGACAGACGCGTCCTATGCTATCAACATGAGACCGACATGTCCCACACTATCAACATGAGACCGACATCTACTATGCTATCAACATGAGAACAACACGTCCTACGCTATCAACATAAGACCGACATGTCCTATGCTATCAACATGAGACCAACATCTACTACGCTATCAACATGAGACTGACATGTCCCATGCTATCAACATGAGACCGACATGTCCTACACTATCAACATCAGACCAACATCTACTATGCTATCAACATGAGACCAACATCTACTATGCTATCAACATGAGAACATGTCCTACGCTATCAACATGAGACCGACATGTCCTATGCTATCAACATGAGACCAACATCTACTACGCTATCAACATGAGACCGACATGTCCTACACTATTAACATCAGACCAACATCTACTATGCTATCAACATGAGACCGACATCTACTATGCTATCAACATGAGAATGACATGTCCTACGCTATCAACATGAGAATGACATCTGCTATGCTATCAACATGAGAATGGTTGCCTTTTAACATTTGCTCATGTTATCATGAAAAATTGTTTAACAAAATACCCATACAATTTTTAAAAAACAGGAAATGTAAATTTACTTGGCACATGGGCTGTCATTTAGAAATGTGGGGACTGTCTTGTAGGTCCCATGTTTCTATCATTGGCAGTTACATACTGAGTGCTTAGAGTGGCAATAAGAAGGGCCTGTTTGTAGTGACTTGACTTCAAGAGGAAAAACCTAACACATTATGTACAAAGAGGTTTCTATAGCATGTTGATTTGGACTGATACCTGTACAACGTGCAGTTTACTCTGAAGAAAGCCGAGTTAAGCCCCAAGTAGTTCCAGGGAGTCTCTGAGGAGACAAGAAAAAAAGGACAGTTTTCTGCTACCTCAGGTATGTCGTAAGACGCGACTAATATGAGATTATGCCATGGGGTTGACATTCTCACCATCTTGAACAAATTACTACAGAAACCACAACTGTAAAAGCACATAAATGCTTTGATGCAGGCTTCCTGCAAAGGGGACAGGAGCGGTGGTGGCTCCATGCGACATAAGCTTCAAGGAGAGAATGAGAGAAGAAAAAAGAAGCTAAGCAATGCCAGGTAACACAACTGTGTTAATATAATTTTTATTGAGAACATTCCTTAACTCATTCTAGAAGTACAACAATAATCATTTATCTTCCCCTGCTTGCTCCATCACTGACAGCATCAAGGGAAATGTAACTTGTCTACAACTTCAATAAATAATGTACAGTTACAGCAGTCAGTATAAAATAAAATAGAAAATAAATGCACGTAGCACCTTTTAAATGAATTTGAATACAATCCAAGCCACAGTTTAAGTGTGTGTAACTAAATGGCGCATATAAAACTGAGTAACAGATATAAAACTTAACATATCCACCACAAGTACTTTCAGAATGGGAAGGCCCATGATTAGGAATAAAGTCCACCAAGATAAATGTACTCAGATGAACTGGAAGAAAAAATCTGTCTAGTAAACCAACCCAACTGTTTACAAAGACCCACAAAAATGTGACTGCAATTTACAGATGAAGAAGATGACAGTCAATCCCCAAAGAACAGAAAAAAAGTTCTAGTGTGCTAAATTAACTGAAAGCTTAGGAGGCGTATCAGTCATTCTGCGTTACTACTGACTTGCAGCAGTTCAAAAGCAATCATCCACATCAACTTTGAACAAGTTCTTTCTTTTGTCATTTTTCTGATTACATGTTCCCTATCATTATCAAGTGCCATGTCAAATGGTGCAGGTCAAGGTTTCTTAACCCCTTTTTTGTTTGCCTCATGGACCTCTTTGATTGTCAGATGAACGCTATGGACCACTTTGACTTTCCGACAAAGGCTATGGACCTCTTCTTGGAGAAAACAAATAATGTAAAAAGAATAAGAAAAAAACTGTTACATTTAAAATTTTAGGTTATGTACACGGACCCCCTAGAATACATTCATGAACCCCCATGGACCCCCTAGAATACATTCATGAACCCCCATGGACCACACGGATCTCCTAGAATACATTCATGATCTCTCGCCCCATGGACCACACAGACCCCCTAGAATACATTCATGAACCCCCATGGACCCCCTAGAATACATTCATGAACCCCCATGGACCCCCTAGAATACATTCATGAACCCCCATGGACCACACGGACCCCCTAGAATACATTCATGATTTCTCGCCCCATGGACCACACAGACCCCCTAGAATACATTCATGAACCCCCATGAACACATTCATGAACCCATATGGACCCCCTAGAATACATTCATGAACCCCCATGGACCCCCTAGAATACATTCATGAACCCACATGGACCCCCTAGAATACATTCATGAACCCCCATGGACCCCCTAGAATACATTCATGAACCCCCAATGGACCACTAGAATACATTCATGAAACCCCCACCCCATGGATCCCCTAGAACACATTCATGAACCCCCATGGACCACACAGATCCCCTAGAATACATTCATGAACCCCCGCCCCATGGACCACACGGAACCACTAGAATACATTCATGAACTCCCGCCCCATGGACCACACGGACCCCCTAGAATACATTCATGAACCCCCATAGACCCCACGGACCCCCTAGAATACATTCATGAACCACCCCCTGGACCACACGGACCCCCTAGAATACATTCATGAACCCCCATGGACCACACAGACCCCCTAGAATACATTCATGAACCCCCATTAATACATTCATGAACCCCCACCCCATGGACCCCCTAGAATACATTCATGAACCCCCTGGACCACACAGACCCCCTAGAATACATTCATGAACCCACTGGACCCCTAGAATACACAGATCCCCCCCCTGGACCCCCCTAGAATACATTCATGAACCCCCGGCCCACATGGACCCCCTAGAATACATTCATGAACCCCCACCCCATGGACCCCCTAGAATACATTCATGAACCACCCCCCTGGACCAAACGGACCCCCTAGAATACATTCATGAACCCCCATGGACCACACAGACCCCCTAGAATACATTCATGAACCCCCATGGACCCCCTTGAATACATTCATGAACCCTCACCCCATGGACCCCCTAGAATACATTCATGAACCCCCCACCCCATGGACCACACGGACCCCCTAGAATACATTCATGAACCCCCTGGACCACACAGACCCCCTAGAATACATTCATGAACCCCCGGCCCACATGGACCCCCTAGAATACATTCATGAATCCCCACCCCATGGACCCCCTAGAATACATTCATGAACCCCTCTGGACCACACAGACCCCCTAGAATACATTCATGAACCCCCCCACAGGTTAAGAAACCCTGGTTTAGGTGATTATGTTTCACTACAACTTCCAGTATCCCCCCCCCCCCCATTTTAGTCAGGCACCGCCCTCTTTTAAAAAGATGTTCCATGACAGAAATCTGTCTTGGTGTCCTAATGCATAGAAATATTAAAGTATTAATTCAAACTGATTTCATAAATTTTCAATAAGACCATAGGTCACTTGTTTGGCCATGCTCAAAATAAATAATAGTAATCCTGACACCCAATTTTAATAATAATGGTTAAAGAAAAGATAGACAACTTTCAATACCTGTATATGTTTCTTTTCAAAATCTCTCTTCAGCAATTCAGTTTCTATCAGATATCTACACTGTTTTAATTATAGTAACTGTCATCATTCGATTAAATCTTTTTCTGAGGTAACCAGCAGACAGACCCAAGCACATACAAAATACGAGACGAAGATAAAGCATGAAAAATAAAAGTATATTACTAAAATTACCTAATATCATTCATATACATACTATATATATGTGGTGAGAGAGTAAATACATGATATTGCATCAGTACCCAAAATTGTACACAGCACGTACAGGAGTATACAGAAATATTTTTTTCAAAAGAAGGTGAGTATACATCAGTGCATGAGGAGAATAAACAGCATGCAAATGTCAATTTAAAGCATGTGAAGGTTAATACAAAATTCAGATTCAGTTCAGATGCAGCAATACAATCAAAAAAAAAAAAACCTGCCTTCATTTTGACATAATCTACTTTACTTAAGTTAAAAAAACACCCTTTGTTCTACGTATATATTTACATAAAACTGCATTAATGTATCAACAATGCATGACTGCCTAACAATTACAGATGATTCCTAAAGTCAGCAGAGTTTAACACATAAAGAAAATGAAAGGTGAGTAAACTATCAATGAAAAAATAAAGGGAAAAAAAAAAAAAACGGGGTAAGAGACTAGCAGTAAGGGTCCAAATAAGAGAAACTGTGAGGGAAGAGGGAGGGGGGGGGATCAGGACAAGGAGAATGAATGCTGCTTGTACTTGTTGAAGAGATAAATCTCATAATTTGAGCTATCCATATAAGGCAATGTCATGCAACATGCAGTATAACATATAAGATACAATAGTAACAGTTTTTAGATATTCTTCTTCTTGTACCATGTCAGTCAGCGTGGGTAATTATGTTTCTCTACAACCTTCTGTCCCTAGTACCGTTTATCAGGTTTGTTACTGACTTCTTTCCAAAGTGCCATGCATCTTCTCTCTGTCATCATATATCTCTTTTTTTCTTCAATCTTTCATGTTTTCACAATATATCCCAACTTTCCTATGCTCATATCACGTTGAAAACAGTGGATCATTTCCTTCTAATGTAAGTAATAAGCTCCCTTTGCAGACTGGTTTCCTTCGTGACATCTTTATTTACTCTTGTTTGCAGTCTATGGTATTTTTGACTCTCTTTTGTAAAACCACATTTCTGAGGCCACAGGGATTTTCCAGCTTGTCTACTAATTGTTCATGACCCACTTTCATATGTTAGGATGGCTCTATATCACACTCTTATTTCCACTGACAAGGAGTTGTTGCATAGCATACTTTTTGATTTTACTGAACTCTGCTTTTGCTGGGACTTTTCTACTCTTTACCTACCTTTCATCTGATGTTATAAACATGCCTAGGCTTTTGTATCTACTACCTTGCTAAAAAACGGTCTCATTTACTTTGAAGGTGAATTCTGGACAAGTCATTTTCTGTGAGATGATCATTCCTATCCTGCTGTTGTGGAAAGAAAATAAGTAAAACTGAGCTAGACTTATCTTGTGCTCAATTTCCACCATTATTTAAAACTAAATTATTATCAATCGCCAGAAAAAAGACAATAAAATCAACATCTTTAAAGCAAAACAACAACAAAACAGCCATTTGTCCTGACAAACATTGAAATGTCACAGGCCTTACATATGGTATTTATTTATTCAGACTGGATTGTTGTTACCTTCTAAACCACATGCTTTTCTTTGATTTTTAAGTTTCATCTAATGTTTTAACATTTTTGATAAGTCATTCACTTATGTTCATTCACATTAAAAAAATAAAAATAGGGGAGTGTGTGTGTATGTGTGTGTGCACTTTTGTCTCAAGGTCTGCTTTACTGTTGTCACTGTCAAGTTGCTTTTTTTTTTATATGTTGATTTTAATTACTGAACAGAACTGCGTTAAATACAGTTTTATAATGTATGAAAGAGGTATGCCAAGTTCTTTTCCACATTTTCACACACAGAGATGAAATTAATCCCGGTATTGATAAATTAATATTCTACAATGCCATTTCATGACAATATTTCTGTAACGACTCAACCACAAATAAAAACAAACTGATCTATGGTACATGAAACAGGCAAAAAACTCTGGTATATAGTCAGGGAACTGGAAAAAAAAAGTCTTGAGTATTCAACCTGGAACTTAGTTTGATATCAGATCAATTCAATTAAAGTGTCACATTAACAACAAATATTAGCTGCAGCAGCTCTCCAACACTTCCTGTCACCCGCTTTGTTGGCCTGACGTATGCAAATTTTGTAACAATTTGATTTGCTAATTTTTCTGAAGTCAATATATATCACTTATACAAGGAAATAGGGGAAAATATGAATACAAAAATTTTCTATAATATTAAGGCGCACTAATAAAAACAATGCACTTTGCATGTGAGGGTTTAAAAAATAAATTTCCCTAGTAAAAAATGAGTATCAAGTAAAGAAAAAGATCTTCTGCCAGAAAGCAGACACTTAGGTATTGCTCAAGACAAATATAAGCACCTTATTAAAAATAACAGATCATTAAGACTATGCCAGGTGGCCTATATATGTATTCTATAATGGTCTGGCCATTCCAAATATCCTTACAGGACAATGTTTTAGTCTGGGAATGATATTTACAATGGCTGCTGTTTCAAGATGTGGTTCGTTTTGGTTTTAAGGATCATCTTCGTTGCATATGGACAACTTCATCAGTGCTCCAATCTACTCCCTTAGATCACACAGGGAGGATTTCAGCACAGTGCACAAATTCTGTAGCACAGACAAGGATCCCAATGTGTTTATAAAGGAATCACACAATCTATAAATATTTTTGTGGTGAGTAGGTTTTCCTAATTTTGTAAATTTTGCCAGAGCAGTGGCCGGATGGCCTTCTCTTTACGATTTCCAATTGTCGAGGACCTCCTATTTTTTTGCCCTTATTCGAGAAGGCTACGCGTCTGATCTCACTACCCATGAGATCAGGGGGGAGTATGACATCATTAGGACCCATTGGTTGTGAACAAATTTCCATCAAATATATTCCCTGTACTTGGAACCGAACCTGATACCTTTAGAAATAGAGGTGAATGCCATACCTCTTAGCCACCCCAACCCAAGATGTGATTCAAATTCTGAAAGCTGAAGCACTGACCAAACCTTCACAACTTTATTTACAAATTAAGACTCATACACAGTCACTGAATAACAACTAACATTAACGCTGAATAGCTTGTTAACTCTTAGTATCCGGCAAGCCCCGTGAAGCGGCGCGGGTTTAGTACCAATTTTACGGCTCGCCAGTTCAAGTGGCGCGCGACGGTAACGATAGCTAAACTAGCGCGTAAAAACGCGGTTTTAGCTGCCGTATCTTCTTCTTCTTCTTCCGTCCTTAGCCAAAGACCGACCAAGCAGTCAGAGGCCATCACGCCTTGTGGCGTCTTAAGGGCAACAGCAGATTGATTTTCTCTGTTGTAGTTTCCCATCACGCCTAGCGGCGTCTTTAGGGCAACAACAAATAGATCCATCCGCCGTTGTTTCCGTAATCGGTGTGACAAGCCAACGGGTGATCAGCCCATTGGGCTAGCTCCTGTATAGTAAGAGTTAATGCCCAAGACATTTTATACTCACAGATAACTGTTTAAATGTCCCATAATAATCGGTCAAGGAAGATTACTAGATTAAGTCGCTAGGAAAGTAAGAGTTATTTTCTCACTTTTGAAGTACAAAATACGTGATGCAGAATTAAGTCACAAATTGCCTATGTGTTACTGAAGCACAACAGTGAAGCAAAGAACAGCAACACTGTACCCTACCAGGCATGTCACAGAAGGTGACTAAGGAAGGCTACCTATCCTGTAGAATCTTAAACCAAAAAAACTTTAACATCAGCCATCTATTATGGGAGAAGGTTCTCTAAGGAGGTCTATGATGCAATTCAGAGAGCAAAAAATGTCAGCTAAACAAGAAGTGAGGGAAAAGACACTAATGTTGGACTTGACACATGCTAAAGGAAACCAGCTGACATCATTGTTTGTTTCTGGAATTAAAGTGCATGAGAAACAGAGGGAAAGCAAAAAAATGCACGAGGAAGGAAAATGAAAACAGATGAAAAGAATAAATAAAACAAGGAAAGACCTTAAACACATGACATTGGACAGGAAGGCTTGTTGAGAATTTGTTGAAGGGTTATGCTCCACAGGCAGAAGTAAGATAATAAGTAGTAACAGCAGTACGTCGTTCACCTCTTCAGTCATAACTGACTATGGGAATACGCCCCTGAGGTTATAGCCCTCAGCTGCTTTCTTTTCCTGGTGTTCCTTTTAGCGTATTCTTATTTCTTCTGCTCGTTGTGAGAGCTTCTTTTCGCCCGTCTGTGGTGGCGTGCCGCAGGGAGAATCACCACTTGGTGCCATCATCAGCTTCATCCTCCCAGGTTGCTGGATTTATGTCCAGCGCCTTCATGTCTATCTTAGACACATCTTTGAATCTCAGCTGCGGTTGAGTGCTAAATGTTCTGTCCACAGTCCAGGTTTGACCCTAATCCTTATGCACCCTATGAGAAAAGCAGACAGTGGCAGATGCTGATCAGCTTATCACTTCCTATGGCATCAGAATAGTTATGCAGTGGATCTCTGGTCACTCAAATACACCAGGTAATGACAGAGCAGACAGATTAGCAAAGAAAGGAACAAGACAAGAACAACCACTCACAGCAACAACTCTTCAAACAGCCAAATCACTCCTATGAACAACAAACAAAGAAACTTGGCTGAACAGATGGGCCATGGGAAACACCGGGAGAGAGGTTTACAGACTTACGGCCGGTCCTGATCCTAATGACAACATTGGCCATCTTACAAGGAGGGATCAGAGCACCATTTTTCAGCTCAGAACACACCACATACCACTCAACAGTCACTTGAACAGAATCCAACCACAACACTCCAGAGTGCTAGCTATGTAACTACTCCTACAAAACTGTTGACCACCATCTCTTTGAGTGCCCAGCACTCGATGATGTTTGGAAAATGCTCCTTCCTCCCAGGCCAGATAAGTGGAACACCTTGTATGGAGAAACAAAACAACTTGCGAAAACATGCAGATATCACTACATGGCATTGGGCTGAAGGGCCAGAGCCCAAGTGCCGCTGGATCAGTAACAACAATAACGACAGTGGCAGAACAGCACCTAATTGGCTGGGGGGTTGCCTGGCTTGAAGTGGCACCATGTCCTATGTAAATGGGTCGAGACTGCTACTTCCTGTGTTGTGCCGACACCATAAGGTTAAGCTGGAGTGTCCTCTCCAGGGTGCGAGCTTGGGCACAGTTATATGGAGATCAAACATATGACATGCAGCATGTTCCCCCCCTCCATGTAGCCGGTAGTTCCAAAGGAATGGCAGAAGCCGATACAGTTTGGTACAAGTGATGTTGCAGGAGTTGCTAGAATAATGTTGAATCAACATTAGACTGCCTTAGGGACTCCGTACTTATCCTCAGGTTTACTCCTGAAGCCTTTCCCAAAAAAGTTAATGAATGAATTAAGTAATTATACTTGTATTACAAGTAGAACCAAGGAGTTTCTGAAGTCTAAACAGTGGGTTCCTACCAATACTGATCTTTGATTCACTAGATCTATGTCACCCTTTTGATCAAGTACGATAACAACATTGTAAGTAATAACTTGTCAATCATTACATACATGCTTGAATAAATGTATATACAAATTTGTATAAATGCTACCTTTGGTCTACCTGTACTCACTCTAAGTATACAAAGCAATATCATTAATACACTCAGGTAATGATTTAAAAATGTGACTGACAAGACCAGTGGAGAATAGTAAAGGACATGAGAATCTCTCACGATCTTTAATTAAAAAACAGCGTAAAAGAAAAAAATGCAACATTTAAATAACTGTTAAAATAAAACTAGAGAATAAAGTTATTTACACGTTTAGTTGAGTACTTCTTATCATTCATGTTTTAAATATTATTTTGGCAAATGTCAACTACAGATACTTTATGCACTTTTAACATGCTAAATTAAAAGGCTTAAAAAATTCAAAATCTGATAAATACAAAATGTTTGAAACGGGATCTGGCCACTATGGATGCATATATACGTCTCTTGTTCAGCCCTTGCAGATATTAGGGATGTTTTGCAAATGGTTAATCGGAACTTCACACGACCTTTCCCTAGTGTACAGAAGTGCTCCATGATCTTTAGTAAATGAAAAAAAAATACAAGTTAAGGCTTTATTTGAATTAGCATTCACCTTTGACAACACAATGTAGCATCGCAAGCATATAATTTTTTTTTTACCTATACAGTTGTAAAAATTCAAAATTATGATGCTATTTTTGTTTTGAAGGATATTATATGTTTTCATAATAATGGAAAATTACACTGGTGTGGAGAATGTAGCAGAATCGAATGCTGCCGGATCCGGATCATCCAGCTATAACACTATCGAGATCCTTGACCTAGCAGTTAATAACAATTTATGGCAAACAAATAAAAATTTGTAAACTGATTATTTCTTTTTCTCTTTACCAAAATGTTTGTAGCTTGTAGCACAATGAATTTAAAAAAAAATAAGGCACAAGAAATACATTTTGAAAACTCCAGCAGATTAAAATGTTTAACAACTCATAAACAAAATAAGGCATGAAAAACTTAGAATGGAAAAAAAAGCTATTAGTTTAGGGCAAAGAAAGAAAATGCTTTTGGCTGGTACATTTAATATGTTTGCCATATGACCTGGTCTCATGCAGATTTCTTTATGTTTTGGTCAAAAATGTTGAACAAATATGACTTTTTTTTTTTTTTAACGTACGCCTGCTTTTACTCGAGGCGAGAATCTCCGGTTAGTATATCTAACCTGAGACTGATTTTTATGTGAGTATCCCTTTTTCCCTGTACACTAACAGGTGTCCACTCGCCATTCAGGCAGATACTTGCTGTCTTCGGAGGGTACCCATCAGAGCTGGGTCGGCTCAGGAGCTGCCAGTCCCTGGTCGATGATACTCCTTCAAATGGCTTTGCCAGGGCTCGAATTAATAGAGTCCAAGTCTCAGTCGACGACACTCTCTCAAATGCCCTCTCCCGGTCTTGAACCTCGATCACCTGATTGCCAGCGCAATGTGGTAACCATTACACCAGCGCGGCTCCCTGTGACTTATACTTCATACAAGACTTGCTAAGGACATTTCGAGAGAGGTGGAAATTTAAAACAGTTTAGGTACTAGGGAGAAATCAAATCTCAATTTCTTTATTCTATTACTCAAGACGGGAAAACACAAATGAAAATGATGATAATGATGGAACAAAATGTAGAAACATATTATTTTTGTGCTAGATATAACAAAGGAGTAAGCCTTCCCAAAAATTACCAAAAGAAAATAAATTCTCAATCAAGTGTTAGTAAACTTGTGATTTATAAAAATGATTCAAACAAAACAGAAAGACGGAGCAGGTAAACTAGGAATGCATATGCTGAGTGTTATAATGTGGTTTCATTTTTCCTGTCCTGAAACAGCTCAAAGTAGTCAGGTGGGTCTACAATTTGTCCACACGAATAAAGCAGCTTTTCCTGGCCAGAGATTGTAACCGGATTGTTCTGGAAATGTAGAAGAAAGAGTTGCAATAGTTCAAAAGTTATATCAGTACAGAGAAATAGTAAAGGTCCAGCAAACTGAAAATTGTTGTATTTTAAAATGTGTAAAGTGCTAAAATATGTGAAAATTCAACAAAACATATGTATCTTACGCTACCCATGATGCTATTCACATTATACCTTCTCTTCTCTCTCTCACACACACAAATAAAGCAATATGCACATTTGTGTATGCATACGGAATATGTGCATATACAACAAAACTTCTATTACTAAAAATATTTATATATCTTATAAATTATCTTTATTACTATTCAAAGACTGAAAATTTCAAAAATGTTTGACCTAATTACTCATTTAACTCTTAGTATACGAGCTAATTTCATGACTACCATTACAGATTTTGCAATAAATAATTTATTTATAAAGATAACATAAAGTGTTATATATCAAAATGTGAAGAAATGAAACCCCTATATCATGCAGGTAACTAAATTGTTCAGTGGTTTTAAACATGCATTCAGCTATAAATTTTCGCTATTGACGGGGATCGATCATCGGCCTCTCTAGAAGGCCGCTCGTATACTAAGAGTTAAAAAAATAATATATGTGATAGTCAAATAAATCTGCTTTTCAAATAAATCTGCTTGTACTAAGTAATACCACTATTTTACATGCACACACATTTGTTAATTATTTTCTGGCACAACAGATTAAAAAGTATCATCATGTAAAACCAATTGATTAAGAAACCACACTGCAGGAACACATGAATACTTTGGTGCAGGCTTCCAGTCACGGTGGTTCCATGCTTCATATGGAGGGAAACGATGATGACAATAACAGTTGAAAACTACACTAGCACACCTGCAATTTAACACAGCTAACAACAGACACATCATACTATTAGCCAGTCTATCATGCTGTCAGAAAATATCTGCTACAAAATCATACTAACAATGTATCATACATACCCTATGGAATTTAACAAGGCTGGTCAGCGAATCATGGACAGTCTGATCAGCACCGAAAAACTGATAACCTAGGTCAGAAGCATCAATAAGGAAGTGCTTGCATCGATTAGAATCTTTCAGGGAAAGAGTGTAACCCCACACTCTCTCGCTCACCCTGATTAGGAAAAAACCATTCTCCTTCGGCTCTAGCATTCTCTCAGAGTCTATTCGGTTAAGAATACCTGATGAGAGTTTAAGGAAGATCAAGATTAAGCAATTTACATAGAAGAGAAAAGAAGGTATAAGGGCAGATAATGATATATGTAGATACACAGGTACAGTTACTTTTCACATCTAAGTAATAAAAATGAGTTTTTTAAAAAAAAGAAGTGGGGGGAATGCACTCATGATGAATTAATCTCTTTGAAATTGAATAACTCAAAAATTGAACAAGTTTTTGGCCTCATTCCTTTAGCAATAGTTTTACTTAGCAGTAAAATTGAGAAAAACAAAAATCTGCACTAAAACATTTGACTGGGAAAGAAATGTTGCACATCTTCAGGGAATCAAATCACACTGATTCATGTCTCTGTCTTTGACGTTCGTTGAGATTTAATAACTCAAAGACTAAACAGCTTTTGACCTCATTCCTTTTGCAATAGATTTCAATCAGCAGTAAAAATCTACAGTAACATTTTCCTGAAATTTTCTCACGCAATTTTAAAATGCACACAGTTTTAAGAGACTGAAACCAAAGCAAACAAGCTGAAAGCAAAGCAAACAGTCAAAGGATTGCTTGACAGGAGCAAACGATAGGCTGACTGGCTAATGTCTATCAACATAGCTCA
Source organism: Oreohelix idahoensis (assembly GCA_024509875.1). Lineage (NCBI taxonomy): Eukaryota > Metazoa > Mollusca > Gastropoda > Stylommatophora > Oreohelicidae > Oreohelix > Oreohelix idahoensis. The sequence goes on from JAMPIV010019034.1 coordinate 227,401, forward strand.
AACAGACTTTATAATTAATTGCTTTTATCCTATTCTTCATGGAGGCCAGTCTTTCTAACAGTTGGCGCAGACTCTCACTTTTCCCTCAGTCATATGTCTTTAGTTGTACAGGAGTAAGTTTTACAAATGAACAATGTAGACACAGCAAACATGAAAACAAAAAAGTATTTAAAAGCAGATTCATATGTGGCTCTTATATAATAAAACTACGTTTTTAAACTGACATCAGAGTTTTACATTATTAATCATATGTGAGTAACACTATGCCTTGAAAATCTGCCACGCTGATCTGCTCACTATATGTGACTGATAAAAATGACACAATATCAGATTTTTTAAAGTCTCCCCCTCTCAATGTTGTTGGGTTTACTTGCAATCTCTTTGTATGCTATATGCTGTGCAAAACAATGCCCTGCTCTTTTGATCATTTCAGGACTCTTTGCATTTTTAATACCTGTAGACTCATAGGTGTTACATAGGTAAGAAGCATTTGCATTGTACAGGGTGGGCCAGTGAAACGGACGATTTTAAAAACATCACGAATAATCACCACTTACATTTATTTGGTCTTGACATATATGGACAGAAAGTAGACATCAAAGTATTTTGTGTAATCATCTAACAGTCTGGAAACAAAGTCCTACTGTCGGAAAATAACATTTTGAAGATGACCTCCATCTCACTGTAGACACTCGGTCAGTCTGATGCGTAGGTTACCCATCACTCTTTGCAACATGTCCACAGGAATTTCAGCAATCTCCTGCTGGATTCGATGTATTAACTCCTGAATTGTGCGTGGTGCTGGCGCACAGAAGACTTTTGTTTTCAAATACCCCGAGAGAAAGAAATCGCACCGTGACTAGTCGGGTGACCTGGCTGGCCATGGGATGTTCCTATTTCTGGAGATGACGTGGCTAGGAAACAAATTCCTCTTAACTTCCATGGAAGCCTGTGCGGTGTGGAATGTAGCTCCGTCTTGTTGAAAGAACGTCTCTTCGTTTACTGGCAGACGAGCAAGTTCAGGAACAAGGAAGGTGTTTAACGTACGCTCTAGTTCACGGTTACAGCATTCTTTCTCTCATCTTAAAAAAAATAAGGGTTGATAATCCCAAAGGATGAGATCGCGCACAAGACTGTCACTTTAGAAGTGTAATGAGGCCTCTCATGAAGTGTAGAGTTTGTGTTGGGACCAATAATGAAAGTTCTGCTTGTTGACAAAACCTGACAAATGGAAAAGAGCTTCATCGATCATCAACAGGTTGTTTATATCTTTGTTGTTAGTAATCTGCTGCAAAAACTGTTGGCAGAATATGACTCCTTTTACAGTCTTGGTCAGTCAGTGCATGAAAAATTCGAATTTTGTATGGATAGAAATTAAGATTTGTATGTAAAATCCACCAAACGATTGTTAAAGACAGCCCAAGTGAGACAGAGTGACGACGCGCAGAACGGCGAGTACTTCATTCAATGACCTCTCTCACTGCATCAACATTCTCTGGTGTATGCAGTTTTCACACTATCACCTGCTTTCTTCAATGTAGAGCCAGTCTCTTCAAAGTTCTTCACCCACGTCTTGATAGCATGGGCTCTCAGCATAGGACAGTTGTGATGAATCCCGTACTTCTCCCTAAATTCTTGCTGAGCGAACAAAAAAACTATCATCGTTTTTGTAAAACGCTTTCACAGCAAAAGCATACTGTTCTCTGGTCTACGACTCCATTGCAACTAAACACTTTGGAGTGGGCTACACGATGGCAGTGTCTGCATCCTCCCCTCTTAAGCAGAACCGCCCCAAACCAGTGTTACCAAATCGTCCGACTCACTGGCACACCTTGTATTTTTAAATCAAATCTAAAAACAGATAAATACTTATTATATTTTTAAAACAAAATGTGACAAATAAGTTAGTAAATTCATATTCATTCATTCATAACCCTCCACTCCCAAAGGAGCATAGGCCTTCAACAAACACATGCCAAGTCCTCCTGTCCCGTGCCATCATCTCAAGTTCTTTCCATGTTCTCCTCATCATTTTCACCTCTGTTTCCAACTCTCTTCTCCATGTACTTCTTGGTCTTCCTCTGCCTCTCTTGCCCTGGGGGTTCCAGAACAAGGACTGCCTTGTAATGCTATCAACAGGTTTCCTCAGTGTGTGTCCTATCCATCGCCATCGTCTTCTTCTCATCTCTTGTTCCACTGGCACTTGTCTAGTTCTTGTCATCAGTTCCACGTTGGTAACCTTGTCATACCATTTTAATCCCTCTATTCTACGCAAGCACCCATTTATGAAAGTCTGTAGCTTTTTGGTTGTTGTCTTTGTTGTTCTCCATGTCTCCGAGCCATACAATAGGACTGACTTCACATTTGAGTTGAAGATTCTTATTTCGTGTTGGATCCGATTTCTCTTGATCTCCATATATTTCCCAATGCAATGAAAGCTCCTCTTGCCTTTTGTATTCTTATTTTGATATCGCTGTCTGTCCCTCCAACTTTGTCTATATTACTGCCAAGATATGTGTATGATTCTACATCTTGAATTGGTGTTTCTTCAAGTTCAACCCTGTTATCATTACCTGCATTTATTCTCATTATTTTTGTCTTTTCCCTGTGTATTTTCAGACCCAATTGCTGTGACCTCTCATCGAGTGTTTTCAATTTGTCCTGCATCTGATTACGGTTATGGGACAGAAGAGCCAAGTCATCAGCAAAATCCAGATCATCCAACTGCTTAGTCAGAGTCCACTGGATTCCATTTCTGTTGTGTGTTGTCGATGATCTCATAACCCAATCTATTGCCAGCAAGAAAAGAAATGGAGACAAGAGGCATCCCTGTCGCACTCCTGTTCTTATCCCAAACGGTTCTGTTAGCTGTCCTTCGTGAAGAACTCTGCATGTCATGTCTTCATATGTTTTCTTTATTAAATTAATGATCTTCAGGGGAACTCCATAATGCCTCATCAATTTCCAAAGTGATTCTCTGTCTACACTGTCAAATGCCTTTTCGTAGTCCACAAATCCGATGTATAGTGGTGAATTCCATTCCAGACTTTGTTCAACTATTATTCTCAAAGTGGCTATCTGGTCTGTACATGATCTGTTTTGTCGAAAACCTGCTTGTTCATCTCTCAGTTTCTTGTCTATGGACTCTTTTAATCTCTCAAGGATAATCCTGTTTAATACTTTTCCTGGCACTGATAGTAACATTATTCCTCTATAATTTGTGCACTCTTGTAAATTTCCCTTCTTAGGCAACTTAACCAGATATCCTTCCTTCCATTCTGCTGGTATCTCTTCCTTTTCCCAGACTTTACCAAGTAATTTATATAACATCTCTGTAGCCGTGTCGATATCTGCTTTGATGGCCTCTGCTGGAATGCCATCAGGTCCCGACGCTTTTCCCTCTCTTAGAAGCTTTATGGCTTTCTTTATTTCTTCCTTCGTTGGTCTTTCACCGTTAATTTGTAGCTCTTCTTCTGCTGGCTGGATGTCCGGCGGGTTTTGTGGAGCTGGTCTATTGAGAAGGTCCCCAAAATATTCTGTCCACCTCTTCATTTGCTCTTGTATATTGCTGAGCAGTTTCCCATTCTTGTCTTTTATGAGGCAACTTGTTTGCTTGTATTTCCCTGTTAGCTTCTTTGTGCTGCTATACAGTTCTCTCATATTTCCTTTGGCTGCAGCATCTTCTGCCTCTCTTGCCAACTCCTCGATATACTTCCTCTTGTCTCTTTTGATACTTCTTTTTACTTCTTTGTTTGCTTCTGTGTACACTTCTTGAGCCTTGGCTTTGGAGCTTCTAGTTTTGCTTGTGTTTAACTCTGCTTTCTTGTTTTTTCTGTCTTTTATCTTATTGATGGTTTCTGTTGTTATCCATGCTTTTTGTTGTCTTTCCCTTTTCCCCAGTATTTCTTCACATGTCTCCTTCCATACTGTTTTGACCTGCTGCCAATAGTCTTCTGTATTCTCTACATCTTCCAGCTGTTGGAGCACTTGGAATTTGTTGGATACTGTGACCGCAAATTTGTCTCTTGTTTCTTGATTTCTTAGCTGTCCTACATTAAACTGTTGTCTATAATTTTGCATTGGTGCATATCTCTTGAGTTTCATTTTTACTTTGGCTATCAGAAGATGGTGATCTGATGCCACATCTGCTCCTCTATATACCTTTACATCCTGCAATGATGATCTAAACTTCTTGTTTATGCATATATGATCAATCTGATTTTCTGTTCTATGGTCTGGTGATATCCATGTTGCCTTGTGTATTCTCTTATGTGGAAACATGCTTCCTCCTATAGCCAGTTGATATGAAGCACAGAAGTTTGCGAATAGCTCTCCATTTTCATTCATTACTCCTAGCCCATGTTTTCCCATGACTTCTTCAAATCCAGTGTTGACTGTACCTATCTTTGCATTCATGTCACCCATCAAAATTGTGATGTCTCTTCTTTTTACTTTATCCATAATTTCTTGTAGTTTAGTATAAAATGCTTCTTTCACAGACTCTTCTTTGTCATTAGTTGGTGCATAACATTGGATGACATTTACATGAATTTTCTTTTTAGCTGTTTTGAAAGAAGCTGTTATTATTCTGGGTCCAACAGCTTCCCATTCAATTAGTGCTTTCTGTGCTTCTTTAGATAACATAAGAGCTACCCCTTCACTGTGGTGTGAACTTTCGTCTTCATGTCCTGAGGACAGCACCAATTCACCTGTGATGAGTTTCTTCCTGTCTACCCCCTTCCACTTTGTTTCACACATTCCCAGAACCTCGATTTTGTATTCCCTCATTTCTGCTGCTACTTGCGCCACTTTCCCTTGTTCGTTTAATGTCCGAACATTCCAGGTGCCAAATCTGGAAGTTCTCCTAGAAGAAAGAAGGTTAGTCAGCAACACAGACTCCTTTCGGCTTTCTCTGTGTTGCATCATACGCCTCCCCGCGAGAGGACCTTCCCCTGTCTTGGACGGCTGTGTTTTATTTTCTTTATTTGACTTGTCCATATTTGTTGAAGTTTTTTGTGGTTTAAATTTTTTTTACAGGATGGTGTAACCGGCCCCATGCCCAACCCTCCTTAGTCGCTTTTTACGACATGCTTGGTAGGGGACAGTGTTACTATTCTTTGCTCCCCTTTCGGGCCCCGGTAACACTTAAGCAGAACCGCCCCAAACCAGTGTTACCAAATCGTCCGACTCACTGGCACACCTTGTATTTTTAAATCAAATCTAAAAACAGATAAATACTTATTATATTTTTAAAACAAAATGTGACAAATAAGTTAGTAAATTCATATATTAGAATATAATCATTGACTTTTTGTGTGGTCTGATTATTTCCCTTAAAAATGAGAGGAAAAACATTATATCCTTTGCAAAAATGAGAGCAAGGAGTCTAAAATTAACATTTTTTTAATTCAAGGGGAAACAATTACATCACTTAAGTACATTGATCCCAGTTCGATTCCAGGCTGGGGTAAACATTTTTTTTTTTTTCCAAGTCATCTACCTTTAGTTTTAACAGAAAGTGGAAGGTAAAAAAAACGTCGTGGGTTATTATAATTATTTTAACTGACTTCACAGTCTCAATTACTTATAATTTCATAAGTTTTTTATTTTAAATTATAAGTTTCCAAGTGTCTGTATATGTTGAAGGGATAACTTGTCCAGTGGAAAGTGAAAGGGAATAAAAAAAAGAAAATTAAACACAGCAAAGTTTCAGCTCTCTATGATGAGTGGAACATAGGAGAGAGTGTCTGTGAGAAGACACAGGACTAGAACTACTACTTTCTACAGCATGTCATAAGAGGTGATTAATACGAGGTTGTGCACTGGGCTGGCAAACTCATCATGTAAAACATACAGCTACAGAAACCACCCTTACAACATCATCCACGGTGTTGTGTAATATTGATATTCAAGAAATCAGGTTATATACTCACCATGAAACCACTCTGCAATTTTTCCAGTCTCAGGATCCACAACTGATCTTTTATCCTTTTCTTCTTTCTGGAACCAGTTGATAATCATCTCCCTGTTTTTTGGCCTCAGTGGTCGTGGCTTCTTGTTGGCAATGCCTGGGGCACTGGTCACCATTAGATGTTTCCTAAAAGTGAATAACTTTGTGCTTTCATCAAGGGCCAATAAAAGTGATATGACACAAATTTCTTTAAACAAGAAAGATGAATTCATCAATGCTTTTAATGCTCCAAGCGAGTATATCAGCAGAAAGACTTCATTATAACTCTTTTTTTTCCAGAGATGTCTGAAAATATATGTTTAGTACTTCACTGCTGGTGCATGGCATTACTTCTTGTGCTATTAGTTCTATTAAATGAGCAACTTGAACACATTCACATCGACTCAGTAAATTCTGTCAGTCTCAGTGCTGACAACTCTTGACTTTAACTAACCTGACTTATCTTGAACTGTATTATGTTGTTGCAGCGTTATGAGCACTGGGAGAACTACATGACACTCTTTACTTAATATTATTCTTAATTATTCGATGACATCATATATTTTGAATATAAAAGTCTTTGGTTTATAGTAAGTAAAAGTAATTAACTAAGAAAAAAAGCAGGTTTTTGTGTTAACAATGCCAATTATGCTAAGACTATGTGCTGTTGCTCAGGAACTGCTCATCAGCTCAACAAATAGCCTAGGATTAACCTTGTCCTAGCAGGTGTCCATATATCATCGAGCCAAGCTGACGTGTCACGAAAAGGAGAGACATCATTTCAATAATTGGAATAATAACAAATATGAATATAAATTTTAAAATATCATTTGAAATCCAGATAAATATTATTTTAAAAAATAACAGTGATTATAATTTTAGCTATTGAACTTTTAAGCACAATTTTAATACTTGTTTTTTTAAATGACAAAATATCTCTTTAAAAAAAAAATTGATGGTGTGCCTTGAGCTGAAAAAGGTTGAAAATCACTGTGTTAGAGACTTTGTGAATCTAGGTCCAGCTTTTTATGATGTAGGGTGACCAGTTGCCTTCCTCACTGATTGCCTTCCGTAACTCTAGAGCAAAGTCAGATAACTCACTTCCACCGGGTAAACTGTAGAGTGATGCCACCAGGTATTGATTCTTGAACCTAGTAACTGTGCTATGACTAGCACACTAAATTACAATCTCGCATGGCATACTTACTTTGGTGGAAGTGGGGGCTTGTTGCCTGCTACTGGCTGACCTCCAGTGCGGGCGCCAGCTGTTTGCATGAGTGTAAATGATCTCCTTAGTGATTCTTTATATTCTGCTCTTGCCTGGCGAGCGTTTTCTCTCATCTGAATATCAGCCTCTTTAGACTTCTTTTCTAGAGACAGCAGGAAAGACAAACATGAGTCTGTTTCAGTAACATTTATGAACTGCCACTGTCAGACAAACATATTTATTACACAACAAAATGTCTAAACAATGTTCACTGCTCTCTGTTCAGATAGAAGAATATGATTTCATACGTCTGTTTAAAAAAAAAAGAAACTGCCAATAAATTTGTATAAGAATATGACAACAATGCCAAAAACAATATTTACACCAACATGGTGTTATAAATGTAGACCTTTAGCTCATTAATTACCAGTGAATTCTATTTTGGCTCCAATGATGGCTCTGTCGGGATGACAAGCAGATGTTTTTGATTTTAAGCTTTGTTTTGTTTATTGTGCTGTTCTGCAATTTTAACAACCAAATAATGTCATTTACAGTGGAAAGTCACTTCCTTTTATTCAAGTGTGTGGTATCAGTTATCAAACTTGCACATTTTCACTTGTTAACCTGCACTTTTTTAGTGCTTATTTTCAAAGCTTCCAAACGGCCACACTTGACATCTCTAGCAGATGTCATACAAACATTATATATTATCAGAATGTATCTGTAATGTGACATTCTGGTAATTTCTTTCTGTGTACATTTACCTGGAGGAAGTGCTAAATCAGGGTAATGAGGTTTTTTTTTTTTTGTTTCTGCTTTGCTTTTTCATTTTTTCCTTCTTTTAACATCCATTTTATTTTGCACAACTAATTTTAAAATGAAAGCATTTATACATTGTGAATGTCAGCATCTGGTCGGAGTGGCTAAGAGGATGGCGTCTGTCTGTAATTCTAAAGGTACTGGGTTCGGTTCCCAGTACAGGGAATATATTTGATGGAAATTTTTTCAGAATCAGTGGGTCCTAATGATATCATACTCCCCCACCCCTCATGGGTAGTGAGATCTGATGCCTAGCCTTCTCAGATAAGGGTGAAAAAATAGGAGTTCCTGTGTGCAAGTTGCGCACGTTAAAAATCCCTTGACAGTTGGAAACAGTAAAGAGCAGGGCATATAGCTGCTGCCGTGGCAAAATTTACATAATTAGGAAAACCTACCCATCACACAAATATTTATAGAACGTGTGAATCCTGTACACACACATAGGGACCCTCGCCAGTGCTACAAATGTTGTGCACTGTGCCGAGATCCTTCTTGTGTGATCTAAGGGAGGAGATTGGAGCACTGACGGAGTAGTCTGTGTGTAATGAAGATGGTCCTTAATACCAAACCAAACCAACGCCAGTAATGTACATATTTTTACTTTTACACATAACATCAAAGCTATTTACATGCAAAAACATCACATAAATGTGTTTGCAAAAGATCACTATTAAACCAGGGTGACCATTTCTGCTTTAGCCAAAGTCATATTTGATAAGTACTAAAACAGCTGGCCTCTAACCAAAGAAGAATACATATAATATTTACATCAACACTGCACTACCAATGCAGTCTGGACATTAAATAAAGAACAAGAATAAACACCACTTGTGAAAAGATGTCTGAGAAAAGCAGCCAACAACACTGACAAAAGACTGAGTAAGAAATGAAAAGATTTTTGGAACAGCATCTGTGACATACAGTGACCATGTATAGAGGACAAACAAGGCAAAGAAAAGCCAAGAAGGTAACAGACAATGAAACAAAAAAATTTAGCATCCCAGGCTGCAACATCTGCACTGAATCAGAAACCAGTCATCAACCCCCATCCACAATGCTTCATGACTTAAGCCATAGAAGAAAGATGTTTACACAGATAATTGTTATTGACAAGCCACAATAATAGTACACATGCTAAACACATTTCTGTGTGTGTAGCTCCAAGAGGTCTCTGATGAGACAACGACAGAATAGGACAAGTGCTGCCACCTCAGGCATGTCGTACAAGGCAACTACCATGTGGTTGTGCATGGGGTTGGTAACATCATCAGGTCAAACAAATTGCTAAGAAAACCACAACTGCAAGAGCAAGTGGTTGTTTGTGCAGGCTTCCTGCAAGAGAACCAGCTGCAATGGTGGATCCATGCTCCAGGAGTGACAAGGGAAATGATGATGATGATGTGCTAAACACAAAGATCTGAAGAAAGTACCCAGAAGTCAGTGACAACACAAGCTCCATTTCTAACCTTGCTCTTGCCAGCTTGATTCCACCTCTTTTTGACCTTCAAGTGCCTGTTTTTCAAATTCTTCACGTTTTCTCTGCAAGGTCGAGAATATCTCGCTGGATAAGAGATAACATTTTATGTATGAAAACATGCAGAAATGAAAGTTATATTACATAAACACAGGAGCTGGAAATTGATCAACTGATAAATTATCGTGCTGGGGATGATATTGCCATTGTGTACACTGATGGGCCTAATCCGTGGTGAGAAATCAGGGTGGGGCTTCTCTGCTAGAGTAAAGGGCAGAATTATTGTATCAGACTCACAATCCATGCTTCGGAAGGTCCAAGGTGGATGGCTCCGGCATAAATGGAAAACCTCCATTTAGGCCTTGAATCTTCAGGAACTGGTGTAGATCTATTGTCCTGGTCATGCAGGGGTACGCGGCAATGAAAGTGCTGACAGAATAGCTTCAAGAGCACCCACAGAAGGTGCACTGGATATGGATAAGGCAGAGATATTGAGGGCAATTAATGATCGCCTATTAGAGAATGACACTGCAATCTATGAATCATCAGCTAAGATTGCTGGAATTTGGCATCAAACGTAAGACCAGCAGGGATGGACTTACGAGAGGATGCATCCAGCATGTACACAACTAGTGTGCAACAGGAGCAATTAGCATTCATACCCTTTGACATTTGATGAGGGAGACTTGAGCACCTATGGGTTTGCCCCGAGTGCAGTGACGTCGATTCCGATCAACAATAACAGACCCAGTTAAACAGTTAAATGATTTTAAAAACGAATATAACATATACAAAGTAATGAATACAGAAAAATAAAAAAAATTGCTTGCACTTATCATAATATTTAAAGCATGATACATTACAAACCTCCTAAAACAGTTTAATTTGAGGTTATATTAGTTTTCACAATGTATAGGAAAGTTTCCATTATTTCTGACCACAAATAACATATTTATGGCAATTAGAAATTTGTTGTCACGAACAAAATGCAGTCTGAGCAGTATACTGATCAGCACCATTCACCTAGCCTCCGCTTCAATAATGTTAACCAGAAGCGCAATATTATCAGTTGTAGTTGTTCTAGTTTAAGTTGTGCTCTGGATCTATATTCTGTTTCTTTTATAGGGTCTATCTTTTCCATTATTACTCCCCTTCCCTTTCTAACAGCTAGGTCTAGCTAAGGGAGACCCTGTACTCAGAATCTGTTGGTTTATCACTAAATTCCTCTTAGAGCTATTGATGCTCAATAACTCATCAGTCATCAATTACTGTGTATTTCCTTTCTACGGCTAAAAAAGCTGTAATGCATAATCATCCAGTAATCTTTGCATACTACGATTGGAACAAGAAGCAATTTCAACCAGGTAAAGTTTTGTTTACAATAAGTAGCTGTTGCTTATTTCATTAAAAACTAACACCATTTCATAGATTACAAAAAAAATTCTAGCACATGTAGACACAAGAGTTAACAGAATAGACATTGGAAATATTGGACTGGAAGAAATTTTGGTAAATTCTGCTTAAACTTATAGAGACTTCAAGTGGCATGCATTATTTTTGTGCTGAACCTCGAGCCATTTCAAGTGGTATACGGTATTTTTGGGCCGAAGAAGTAGATGTTCAGTTGTCGATCGCTAATTCATCATATTGTTTACAAAAAATATAAATTTATGAACGATGATGAATTACTGATTAATACTATTTAGCCACCTTACTTTTATTCTAAGTAAAAGAAAGTACAGAACATTTATTTTATGTTTTATTAGTGCATTTGACAATAATAATAAAAGTGGATCCGTCAAACTTGTTTTTTATCTTTACCCATTTTAAGATTTTGAAATCGTAGCTATTTTTTTTTTTAATGTAAAATAGGTACTGGTCTAGAAAGCGGGCCCCAGACTTTTTCCGAGAAACGAAACACAATTTACGAAATGGTAAACGAAATATGTATCGCATGAGGGGGAGATAACCCAACCGTCTTGCCGTAGCTGTCACATGTCTGTTCGTCTGGGGTATCATGACCATTTGATGCACAAACAACCTCGACCGGCGATGGACACCTATTCAGATGCAGTCGGCTCGGAATTATGTGCTCGATCGGCGCATCCAATAAAGTTAAAACGCTCCAGCACGGAACATTCAGCTAATGCGCGAAACACAATTAAAGCACGAAACACTGCTAAAGGCAAATAGTGGGCGGTTGATACAAAAGTCGGATCGGGAGTTGTTAAATAAAAAGTCGGATTCGCGTTTTCAAAAACCTGAACTTCCGGGGCCCGCTTTCTAGACCAGTACCGTAAAATATTTGCCTCGTTTTGGCGAGGCGCGTCCCGTTCAACCTAGTCGGTTATATTAGGGTGCATGTCCAAATATAAAAGACCCTTAGGTCTAAGGATATGGAATCAAATATACTTGGATAAGTTTAAACACTTAATGTAAGCTCACATGACAGTTGCTCATTGTTTGAGTTGTACTTAAAACAAAAGACTCTCTGACCCAGTTGTTTGAATAAACACACTGACTGAATTGGCATATCACGATTCCCCATCTGACAGCCGCCCCTTCAAATACAGAACACAATCTATATACACAGCTCATTATTTCCCTTACTTTAAAACTCTTCCTTTAATGGAGTTATTTCCACCTTATTTTAGTTATTATATAAAAGCAGCTGGTTCAAGGCCAGTCAAAACTTGTCATATTAAATTGTACCAAGAAAGGGAGCTGCATGCAAAGTTTCAGTTCACTATGATGCTTGGAACATAGAGATTTTGAGAATCAAAGATTTGAAACACAACTATGTAAAGCTCACGCGAAGTTAAATAAAACAGAGCAATTCTCAAATTAAACTCACACAAAATAAGGGAAACAACTCTCATATATCAAACCTCAAACATGCCGAGGTCTAAAAGAGGAGACAATCATCGCACTACAAGTTGGCATTCAGGAAAAAATATATATTTAAAAACTGGTGGAAACATGGAACAAGCAATATCTGGACATTAAAAACCTCCGTGAAACTTACTAACCACATCAATGTCATCATTTTCCTTTTCGCTCCTTATGGAGCATGCAGCCACAATGGTTGCTGTTCTCAAGAAACCTGCACCATTTATTCACAAATTCTTGCAGCAGTGGTGTCTGTAGCAATGTGTTTGGCATGATGAGGTTGCCAGCCTCATGCACGTCACCTTGTACTGAGGGATCAGTAGTCCTGTTCTTTCTATATCATATCAGAGACCCCTGGAAACAATACAGGGCTTGCTAATCACATGACGACAGATAAATGATTTAGAAAGAAAATGCTTGAGCCACATCTACACATCATCCATGCAATAACTCCATATTAACACAGCTAAATACTGTGCCAGCAGTATTAGAACTTTTGGAAGATATTATAGAACATCTACTACAAACTATTAAAACACCAAGAATAAAGCTGGTTTTAAGTAGCAGAGTGGCATGCTATTTTCTTATTTACTCAGAACAAAATTGTAAACAAATTATGATACTAAATAATGTTCATTAAAAGCAAACAAATAAGTAATACAAAACATTAACACATGAACAACTGAAAATGTTGCCACAGTAAAAGCTGAAATGAAATTTCACACTGTTTTCCAAACAAGTTGTCATTACACATAGTAAAACGGGCAGGCTGCAAATCCATGCATACCAACCGACAGAAATGGGGAGTTAAGAATTGGTGAAGGTGATACCACTGTTTCCTGACTCTCCGGCGGTACAGTAACGGTGAGCTAATTTGAAAAATGGGTGAAATAAGTGAAGCAACGTGTTTTTAAGTGAATTATCCTTCTGGGTGAAATTAGACAATGTAAACTAATTCTGATCTGAGAAAGTCTATTGCTTGAAATGGGGAAAAAAGATCTGTTTCTAATAGATATTAATTGTACCAGTAACGACAGATAATTGTGACACATTAATCTTTATAAACTCTGTGTGTGAGTGTATGCATGTGCATGCATATGTGAGCGAGTACGTGTTTGCGTGCACAAGCATATGCCCATCTCTGTGTAATAATTCCTTCATAACGTTTGTACAAAATTATGCTTTCAGTGGTCTCATGCTATCCAATCAGCATTTGCATTCCATTCTCTTGATGTGAATGTTTTCATCCACATTCTCATTTCCATTTTCAAATCACTTGTCCACACCATTGAACATTTAAAACTAAAGACTGCAACATATTTTCCCTTCCATCTATTTCAAGAAACTTGTACCAGTGTTTCTCAACCACTGGCCAATGGACCTCTAGGGAGTTGTAAGCTCTGCCAAAGAAGTCTGAGCTGAATACCTCTTAATTTTTTTAAATAACATATGTAAATATACACATTCAGCTGTTGTGTAAGGTTCTTGGGAGCTATGAGAGGATAAAGGGAAAAAAGACCACTACTCCCTCAGACATGTTGGACAAAGGTCAGGTTATGCATGGGACTGGCAACCTATTATGTACAATATATGCTGTAGAAATCACCACAGTAAGAGTGCTTGGAGCAGGCTTACTGAAATGGGGGGGGGGGGGGCGCCTAACTGTAGTGGTATCGTATACTCTATAAGGAGCGAACAAAAGAGGACAATAACGATGCTAGTAATGATATCAGAACACAGAGTGGTTATCTTATCTATATCTGAATTTTATCTAGTACATTCTTACCGACTCTTTGCTAGTGTCAGACATGGTACCTAACAAAAGCACAGGAGATGAAAATCCCATCCTGTGAGATAAGAACAGCCATTACTGTTACCAGGGGAGACAGAGTGAGAAATGATGACATCAGATAGAGACAGAAAATTAAGCGGTTTGGCCATTTTATGAGAATGAAGCCCGATAAATTATCGCTACGCACCTACAGTACTAAAAGATCTAGTTTTGGGAAATGGGGAAGACCAAGCGGAAGATGGATAGACAACATCACATAAATTGTACAACAACACAGCTCACAGCAGCCAATGCAACACACTAGGCTTAAGTACGCAAATTTATCTCCCCATTATGCTTCACAGTAATAGTGGACCGTAAAAGTAAAGTAATATTTATTTTATATACTCTAGATTCTACTTGTGGCACAACTTCAGATAGGTAGTCTGGGCAACTACTAGTACTTTTCATGAGCATCTACACTCGTTAAAGGCTGAGAAGCACTGATCTACAACAAGAAAAAAACAATATGAGTTTCCCTTCACCTAATTAAAGGTTACAGCTGCTAAAGTAAGGTAAGGAGTTTTTAAATGTTTGAAAAAAATACACAAAGTACAAAACAAATGTAATGTAATGCCTTGTTTATTAGACTTGTATTGTGTTTTTATTAGTAATACTTGTTAGAAATATGCCAGGTTGCAGAGCCATTTTTATTTGGTCATAAACCCTAATATAACCAAATGACATTGTATCTAGGCTGAATGTGTTGTGCCTTGTCAAAATGAGGCAAAATCCACATTTAAAAAAAAAGAATGCATGCATTGCTTTTTTTTTTTTTTTTTTGGCTGTCGAATGTCGACTAAATACACTTCATAATTTCAATTACATGTTTTTAACCGTCTCGCCCATCTAATTCTTCCTCCTCTTTGTTTGCACAAAAATGACCACATCTATTTCTCTCATAAAGCTGATGGTCTGTCTCAGGCTTTCCTCGTCGTCATATATTTTTTCTGTCAATGGGGTTGGTGAAGGCCATGCTGTCGATCTACTCTTCTCATAGAGTTGACGTTCTTGAAGATCATGTTCTACTATTTGCTTGCCTTCCCCATTGCATTTTTCCCTTTTTCCACAACAATCATTTCAGCAGTTTTTAGAGCTTCTGCTCAGCTTTAAAGTTGTATGACGATTCCCCAGTGGCCAGAGATATGGACTTCCTGTCCATTCTTAAGTTGTGTATATATATATATATATATATATACACACACACACACACCTCCTCCTATATTCTTTAAAGCTCTTGTTGCTGATCTGTTTGCATCTTCTTCTTCTTTGATCCTTAGCCGCCGACTGTCAAAGCAGTCAGTGGCCATCACGCCTAGTGGCGTCTTGTAGGGCAACAACAAATTGATTCCACCTTGCTCGGTCGGTGGCCATCCTTCGTACAGTGTCCCAACTCTGGTTCATTCTTTGCATCTCAGCCTCCACAGTCCTCCGCCAGGTTGTTTTTGGTCAGCCTCTCTTTCGTTTTCCTTCAGGGGTCCAAAGCATAGCTGTTCTTGTGATGGCATCGGGGTCTCTTCTGAGGACATGGCCAACCCAGCTCCAGCGTCTGCCAGCTATGATGGTGTGCATGTCCCCGTGCTTTCTCCGAGTAAGCAGATCTTGGTTGGTGATGGTATTCGGCCAAAAGATTCGGTGAATTTTTCTTAGGCATGTTGTGTGAAAAGAGGACAATTTCGACATTTCCTTCTCTGTAACTCTCCAGCATTCCGCACCATAGAGCACAGAAAGTACACAGCTCTGATATAATCTTAATTTTGTGCTTGTGCTGTACTGAGAGGACTTCCAGATGTTGTTTAGACTACAAAAGGCTGTTCTTGCCTTATTCATTATGATGTTGATGTCTTTGCCTGTCCCGCCGTCTAGTTTTACTATGCATCATAGGTATGTGAAGGTATCTGTCTGTACCAGTTGCTGATTCCTTACTGATATGGGCTCAGGGTTGCTCACATTGAGCTTCATGATCTCTGACTTCTTTAAATTGATGTTCAAGCCCACCTGCTGGCTAAACTTATTAAGTCTATCCGTTTTTTCCTGGATGTGTTGATGTGAATGTGCTAGTAGTGCAATGTCATCTGCATATTCCAGATCTTCCAATGTAGAAAATATAGTCCATCTTATTCCTCTTGGACTGCCCTCTGTTGTCTGGCGCATCACCCAGTCTATGACTTAAAAATAGAGTGGTTGATAAGTGGCATCCCTGTCGTACTCTTGTCTTCACCTCAAAGGTTAGGTTGCTCTGCCCAACACTACACGTAAAGTTGGCATAGAGGCTTTTTATGATTGACACTATGCAGCTTGGAATTCCATAAGCCCTCAGTATTTTCCATAAACTGTCCCTATGTATGCTGTCAAAAGCCTTTTCAAAATCAATGAAATTAATGTACAGCTGTCTTTGCCATTCTGAGCACTGCTCTATAATGTTCCTGAGAGTGAATATATGATCTACACATCTTCTGTTCTTTCTAAATCCTGCTTGTTCTTTCCTCAGTTTGTGGTCTACTGCTTTTGAAATTCTCTGTATAATTATCCTGCCTAGTATTTTACTGGGAACTGAGAGAATAGTGATTCCTCTCCAATTATTGCAGTCTGCAAGATCTCCCTTCTTGGGCAATTTGACAATTATTCCTTTACTCCACTCTGTTGGTGATGTCCCCGTTTTCCAGACTTGTGCAAATAGTGGTTCTAATAGTTCTGCTGCTAGCTCAGGGTCTGTCTTAAATAGCTCTGCATTTAAGTTATCATGACCAGGAGCTTTTTCATTCTTTAAACCTTTGAGTGCTGTGATGATTTCTTCTTTTCGTGGAATGTCTGTATTTACATCTAGATCGTTTTCAGCCTCAGGAACATTCAATTGTGTCTCTGGTGGTTCCTTGTTCAGAGTTTCTCTGAAATGCTCTGCCAATCTTGTTTCCTGTCCCTCTGCTGTCTTGATGAGATTTCCTTGCTTATCTCTTACTAATGTAATATTGTTTGCACTTCGCGTTCCACGGATGATTTTAGTTATTTTGTATACTGTGCTTTGTTCATTTCTCAGTGCTGCCTCTTTGTCGTATATTTTTGATAGGGTAATTAAGATCAATTTTGGCCCAGCCTGAATAGGACTAGAACAAGTGATAGCTCAGTGAGAGATCAGGTAAAGAAATAGATTTTTCACAAGTGAAATGGTGAAAGGTAAAAATATGTCCCAGGATTTAAGAGATAATCAATCCAGCCTATCGATTACGACTGAGATTTGTAGATCAGACAGTTTTCCTATAAATATATAGATATATATTCAACCACTCACTTCTATACTCACACAGATACGTGACGACAATTAGACGCACATACGTGAAACCTATATCTATGGAATTGGGTAAATTTTATTTATCATAAAAGAAACTACCACACAACAATATCTTTGAATATCAAAATCAAATACAATGAACATAGGTTAATGAGTTAATTAAAGCGTTAGACTCATAGGTTTAATCCTCCCTCCGTCTGTTGAGACAAGATCCCGTTAGAGCAAAGTTATTAGCCCCCGAAAGAGTCAAAGGTTTTACGCTATGGTCTAAAATTTCCATCTACAGTAAAGAACAGAGTTATAAGTTAATCTATTCTGAAGTGAAATAAAGGAGCAGCTTTAGCAAAACTTGCATAAGAAAATACAAAATAAGTACATGGGTTATATCCAAATAGAATTATTCTTCCCACGCTTTCTCTCGCTCTGACAAACCTGTGATCACAAATTCAGTCTCTCTTACCTACAAAGGTGCTTTCACCACATCTGGAACAATTGTTAATGGCACCCACAGCCCATCCACGGTTGGTTGTTTGACGAATCAAGCCCCAGTTTCTCGAACGACTAATTAATCAAATGTTGGAAAACGCTTGATTCACTCTTGTAAGTAGGATGCTGATCAAGGTCACTTCAATTTTTGTCCAGGTAGTAAAATAAGAGATCTAAATGTCACAGTGTACATTAGCTTGGAATCTTTAATCGTTACATCAAAAGTCATGTAAACAAATCGGTTCAGGATCGATCTTCTTCACAACACGTTGTCGTTATACAGGAAATGTCAATGTTTGATTTGGTAGCCACAACAGGCTGAATTTTTATGAAAATTTGGAAAAGAAATCTGGATATTCTATAAGTCCAGTTATCATTTATTCTTAATATTATTTGGGTTGGTACTCTGTCTCTTTCTGGGTGTACCACGAGACCAGACAAGTCACCTTGAAAAACCCGATATTATATCAGAATATTCTTTGATAAAGTTTATTTCCAGTTTCATATGGAATGGAAGCCACTGGTAACGTTTTAGGGTTTGACCCAAATACTGTATAGGGAGAAAATACAAATACTTAACATAATATAGTATAATTCACAATCCTATCCTTACCCTGCGTAACATAGAAGATATTATCCACTTCGGTTATTTAACTTAAATTAGAAACTATAAGCTTTGAGCTAGTCTCATCGTTTAAAAAAACTTCCGTGAAATAAATTCTAGTCATTTAAAAAGAATCAATCATCATGAATTAGAAATAAATACATATTTCGTCAATATTCATGATGAATCAGTGCATTACTATCTTCTTCTTCGATCCTTAACCACCGACCGTCAAAGCAGTCAGTGGCCATCAAGCCTAGTGGCGTCTTGTAGGGCAACAACAAATTGATTCCACTTTGCACGGTCGGTGGCCATCCGTCGTACAGTGCCCCAACTCTGGTTCATTCTTTGCATCTCAGCCTCCACAGTCCTCCGCCAAGTTGTTTTTGGTCGGCCTCTCTTTCGCTTTCCTTCAGGGGTCCAAAGCATAGCTGTTCTTGTGATGGCATCGGGGTCTCTTCTGAGGACATGACCAACCCAGCTCCAGCGTCTGCCAGCTATGATGGTATGCATGTCCTCTTGCTTGCTACGAGTAAGCAGATCTTGGTTGGTGATGGTATTCGGCCAAAAGATTCGGTGAATTTTTCTTAGGCATGTTGTGTGAAAAGAGGACAATTTTGACATTTCCTTCTCTGTGACTCTCCAGCATTCCGCACCATAGAGAAGCACAGAAAGCACGCAACTCTGGTATAATCTTAATTTTGTGCTTGTGCTGTATTGGGAGGACTTCCAGATGTTATTTAGGCTAAAGAAGGCTGTTCTTGCCTTATTCATTCTGATGTTGATGTCTTTGCCTGCCCCACCGTCTGGTGTTACTATGCTTCCTAGGTATGTGAAGGTATCTGTCTGTACCAGTTGCTGATTCCTTACTGATATGGGCTCAGGGTTGCTCACATTGAGCGTCATGACCTCAGACTTCTTTAAATTGATGTTCAAGCCCACCTGCTGGCTAAATTTATTAAGTCTATCTGTTTTTTCCTGGATGTGTTGATGTGAATGTGCCAGCAGTGCAATGTCATCTGCATATTCCAGATCTTCCAATGTTGAAAATGTAGTCCATCTTATTCCTCTTGGACTGCCCTCTGTTGTCTGGCGCATCACCCAGTCTATGACTGTTAAAAATAGAGTGGTTGATAAGGGGCATCCCTGTCGTACTCCTGTCTTCACCTCGAAGGTTAGGTTGCTCTGCCCAACACTACACGTAAAGTTGGTATAGAGGCTTTTTATGATTGACACTATGCAGCTTGGAATTCCATAAGCCCTCAGTATTTTCCATAAACTGTCCCTATGTATGCTGTCAAAAGCCTTTTCAAAATCAACAAAATTTATGTAAAGCTGTCTTTGCCATTCTGAGCACTGCTCTATAATGTTCCTGAGAGTGAATATATGGTCTACACATCTTCTGTTCTTTCTAAATCCTGCTTGTTCTTTCCTCAGTTTGTAGTCTACTGCCTTTGAAATTCTCTGTATAATTATCCTGCCTAGTATTTTGCTGGGAACTGAGAGAAGAGTGATTCCTCTCCAATTATTGCAGTCTGAAAGATCTCCCTTCTTTGGCAATTTGACAATTATTCCTTTGTTCCACTCTGATGGTGTTGTCCCCGTTTTCCACACTTGTGCAAATAGTGGTTCTAATAGTTCTGCTGCTAGCTCAGGGTCTGTCTTAAATAGCTCTGCATTTAAGTTATCATGGCCCGGAGCTTTACCGTTCTTTAACCCTTTGATTGCTGTGATGATTTCTTCTTTACGTGGAATGTCTGTATTTACATCTAGATCGTTTTCAGCCTCAGGAACATTCAATTGTGTCTCTGGTATTTCCTTGTTCAGAGTTTCTCTGAAGTGCTCTGCCCATCTTGTTTCCTGTCCCTCTGCTGTCTTGATGAGATTTCCTTGCTTATCTCTTACTAATGTAATATTGTTTGCACCTTGTTTTCCGCTGATGAATTTAGTTATTTTGTATACTGTGCTTTGTTCATTTCTCAGTGCTGCCTCTTCTGCCTGTTTTGCAAGATCGTCTAGGAAATTCCTTTTGTTGGCTCGGGTTTGGCGTTTAACTTCCCTGTCCAGTTGACTGTACTGTTCGCTATATGTGCATTACTTAGTTGGTTAAAATATTCTCTGACTGGTTACTAGCAGTTAATTAAATTTTTATTATAGCTTGAAAAGTTTAGCTAGAAATATTTATTTGTTCTGCTTGTAGTGGTTTTGATGGTATTGTATGGTGGTTATGTTATCTAGTGTAATGTATGAGGTCAGCTGTGAAGGCTCCTGAGATAAATGTTTATGTTAATTACAGAAGGCCCTTCTTACTACCACTTACGACCTCAAACATATCTCTTTTACTATCATGAATGTAGCTACGTTAAAAAGTCTAGGGTACTGAAATTTAATGTGTTGTAATAGAATATACAAACACCCACAGGTAATTAATAAGTCTAATAATATTAATAAAATCTATAACACACTGAACTAACTCAGACTGTTTTAGTTTTGATTTTAACAATTTTTTCTAAATTTATTTGTTCTGAACCAATGTTTTATTTTGGTCAGAACATATGAAATGTTATGGAGTTATAAATGGAATGCATAAAGATATGGCATACTAAAATGGAATTTGTGTACATAGGTATTATATAAGACTGGTTAATATTAATAATATTTATAATGTCTCTGGGAGAACTATTACTGGATGTGCTGTTGGGATGGTGTCATCACTCCCACTCTGTGATTACAACGAGCTTTGTCCATTGACTTATAGACTGTAGTAAATGTTATGTTTCCCAAGAATTCAGTATATTTGTGATGGGGAAATATTTATAAATAGTTAAGAGTTCTGGTGAATCTTCAGCAGGCCACCTATTCACTCATCTTGTCTGTGAAGATCTGCTACTGGATTCCTGTGGCCCACTCCTCTCGGTAGCTGGAATACAATGCTAGGCTGCACCGTGATGCGTGATGCCATATGATGATGGATGGCATCCGCATGTCTGGTTTTGTGTAGTGTGTAGATGTGTTCAGTCAAAACAATGTTCATGCAACAATAACAGGGCAATCCACATAGGACGTCAGTAAACTCACGACGTATAAAGTCAATGAGTCTTGAAACAGCCGTTGACGTTTTTCTTCATTATTTATTGTGGACGCCACAGTGACAAAATGGTTACGCAAATGTGTAGGCACATCAAACAGTCATTATCACAGCAACATTCAATACAGCAATAAACGGTAGACAGCATTACAATGATGAGTCAGATGCATGTTATATTTCATAGTGCTGTAAATGTAGTCAGGTGGAAAACTCCATCCTTTTCTATAACAGCCAGGAGATAACCAGATGTATGAGATCAGTTCACTCTCCTTAGTTTGACTTCAGCAAGACAGACACGTCTGCCGAAGTATAAATAATGTCCTCAAAAATATCCTCTAGATAATAAAGGTTTTCCAAACCTAGTTCATTTAACAGAGTAGCAAGTAATGGTCCTTGGTACCTGCATCAACCGATGCAGTACAATGCAGCGACATGTGAGCTGGGAAAAAAACATCTCGTGACGACGACTTTCGCAGACAGGCTATGAATCGAAATCGCTCACGACCCAAAATCAATAGAGTTAATGAAAAAGTCAATTTACCTTGCTTTCATGAAATACACAGAAATATCACGCCTCCCGACATGTGGGAAACACTAGAGGTATTATCTCGAATAAACGAAATATCCATTAAGAGGACTACACATCCCTGACAGAACAAAAATAGCGGAGATCCCCTCTTCAACGAGGCATCTCTTTCGCCATTCCAAATCGCTCACTCCCACTAGTGGTGGGCGGAAACCGATCGACAAAGAAGCAAGACAAGTCATGCGCAGTCCAGCGCAAAACGACCACAGCTCAAACTTAACTGCATTCGATACCAACGCGAGAAGACAAATGCTTACCGAGAAAAGTGACTATAAATTCCAAGCAGTTGTTGCCCTTGCGTTATAAAACAGATATTGAAATAAAACGATGTTGCGAGAATTTATCACGCAACATATCACCACCTCCTCCCGATAAAAAAAAAATGTGGAACATATTTTTTTTTCAATATCAAAGAGCAAGCGATAAGCGGCTCAAAACGCACGAATTATGCGCTGATAATTAACTAAATTGCCAAACAATAGGCTAATTGTAGAGTGTCTGGTGAGGATATACCTCAACAGAAAAATAAATATGTCTCAAAAAATATTCACATCGGGGAGGTGTCACCAACACACATCACGTTAGCATGTAAACACAATATACGTATGCAAGTTACTATAATCATCATTAAACAGCATACTCTAATATTGTCTTTAAAAATGAATGTACAAATCTGATAGGAAAATTTAAATAGTACATTCTTTGACATGTAATGACATAAGTACATAGTAAAGTTAAACTACATGACGATCCAGGACATATGCTCTGGTATTCCGAGGGTAAGTACACAATCTAGAACTCGTAAGGTAAGTCCTCAGCTCAACAATGACATTCTGAGAAAGTACAAGCAATATAATGCTAATTAATAACTAATATGCTTCATAAGGTACAATACATTATTAATAATTGTGGCTGTTTAGTAAACTAACGGCCCTTATATTAACTACTCAGTCCTCCTCTATCATTTTAAAAAACGAACAGAAGAAGATGACAACAAAGCACGATAGTGTGTACATATAAAGTAAGTACAGATGTGCTAATCTATTGTAGAAATATAGGTGTGTTATGACTCTGTAATATATAGGAATATAGGACAGAAGTATTAATTGGAGTCATGTGGGCATCTAGACAAAATGTCAGCCATCACATTATCCGCACCACGGATAGCTCGTACCGTGAAGTGAAAAGGTTGAAGAGCTATAGCATATCGAGTGGATCTCGAACTCTTCAAATTCTTAGTCTGAATAGCTGTAAGAGCTTTCTGATCAGTCTCTAGAATGAAATGTGCGCCCAGGAGGAATCTTTGTAGTTTTAGAATTGACCAAACCATCGCTAACAACTCACGGTCTAAAACCGAGTAGTTCCTCTCTGCCGCATTTAGTTTTCTAGAAATGTACATAACAGGATGCAGAGTATTTGCATATTCTTGCATCAGTGCTGCTCCAATCCCAGTGGATGAAGCATCACTCCGAAGAACAAAAGTCCTATCAAGAGTAGGTAATCTTAAGATGGGAGGAGAAGAAAATATATTCTTGATTTGGTCTAGTGAAGATTGGCATTCTTCAGACCAACGGACCAGATTAGGCGAACCTTTCTTCAACAATGTTGAGAGAGGTGCCATGATCGAAGATAAATTTGGAATAAATCTCCCATAAAATTGAATTAAACCTAAGAGACTCCTAACTTGTTTCTTCGTTTTAGGAACAGAGATGTTCAGTATTTTGGAAGTATTGTGGTCTTCTGTCTTCAAGAGACCATGACCAACCCGATGACCCAGGAAAGAGATTTTCACCAAAACCAACAAACCCTTCAGAAGGTTTTGCTGTCAAATTATTCTCACGTAGAGTGGACAGTAAGTCATATAACCCTAAATAGTGATCTTCCCAGGTATCACTGAAGAGACAGATGTCATCTAAGTATGCGATGACATCCGAACGATGTGACAGAATTCGACGCATCATGCGAACGAAAGTGGCAGGGGCGTTCATGAGACCAAAAGGCATAACATTCCATTGAAATAGACCCCTAGGTGTAGAAAAAAGCAGTAAGAGGTTTGGCATGCTCTGCTAAAGGCACTTGCCAATAACCTTTAGACAAGTCAAGTTTAGTGAAGAATCTAGAATTAGAAAGTCTAATCAGTAGATCTTCTAACAAAGGCATCGGTTCAGCGTCGAACTTTGTGACCTGATTCAATTTGCGATAATCAACGCAAATTCGTATGTTCTTATCCTTCTTCCGGACAATAACCATGGAAGAAGAATATGGTGAAGTCGATGGTTCAATTATATTTAATTGAATCATTTCATCCAATTCCTTTTCCACTTGCGACTGAAAGTGTATAGGAATCGGATACGGCCTAACCCTAATTGGATTATTGTCGGTAAGAATTATGTCATGTTCTATGACATCTGTGTGTCCAGGAATGTCAGTGAGAACATCCTGAAATGTTTGTAACATCGACAAGTCTTGTCGATGTTCGTCACCAGAAAGATTAGGAGAAACAGAAACGTTTTTCCAAGATTCCGTGGAATGTAATGGAACCACTGGAAGGGGAAGGTTGACATCAGAGAAGGTAGCTTCCTCATCCTGAATGACAGACAGGGATGAATAATGACCGTGAGGTGCAGGAGCATCATCCGTTGCCTGGAAAATAGGCAGCAAATAGTCCGGACGTTCGTGAAATTCCGAAAGCATGTTTATGTGGAAAGTTTTATGCTTTCCATCAATATCGACCACATAGTCAACATCGGAAATCCGAGAGACTATTGCATACGGACCTTTCCATGCAATAAGAAGTCTATTTTCCCTACTGGGGAGTAGGACGAATGCTTTGTCGCCTGGACAAAGTTGTCGTAGACATCTATTCTTGTTAGCAAACTGCCTTGCCTTCTCTTTAGCAATTTCTGATGAAGCAGTTGCTAGCTTACATGCCTCAATGATCTTTTGTCTAAGAGCAATGACATACTCATATGAGGATTGAGTTTCATCGCTAATATCATCGGCAGTGATGAGATCGTGTAATAAAGACATAGGGCCGCGTGGACGCGCGCCAAAGACAAGTTCGAAGGGAGAAAATCCTGTGTGTTCATTAGGGACTTCTCTATAGGCAAAGAGAGCCGCGGGTAAAACCCTGTCCCAATCTTGAGGATGATCTTCAGTTATCTTACCAAGCAAAGTCTTGAGCGTTCTATTCAGACGCTCAACTAACCCATTAGACATAGGATGGTAGATACTACTGAGAGATCGTTCAATATGTAAGGTAGACATTACCTGTGACATAGTGTCAGATATGAGTTGAGTGCCATGGTCTGACAATATTTCTCTGGGGAACCCCAAGCGAGAAAATATCAACCAAAGAGCATCTGCGATATCTGTAGTAGATATGCTCTTAAGAGGAATAGCCTCTGGCCAACGTGTGCACATATCGACACATGTAAGGATAAACTGATGTCCTCTGGCCGACTTGACCTTAAAAGGGCCAATAATATCTATGGCCATTTTCTGAAACGGCCGAATAGGAATGTCAGCAGCCTGGATAGGCGCAGCATGTCGTGGTCCTCTAGATTTGACCTCCTGACATACCTTGCATGATCGGCAGTAAATACGAATGTCCTTATTGACAAAAGGCCAAAAGAAAGCCGCAAGGACTCTCGACTTCGTACGGGCAAAACCCATATGTCCAGCACATTGCGAGTCATGAGCATGTTGCAATATTTGGACTCTCATGCTCTTGGGAACAAGAATTTGCGAATGTGCCGACGTAGCCGAATCTTGTACCATACGTACAAGTACGCCGTTTCTCATTGCAATCCAAGATTTTCTATTTGTATCCTGATTCGGATCACCTTTCTTCGCAAGAACGAAGAATTTTTTTAAAGAAGAATCTTCTTCTTGCAATTTTATGAAAGAGTCACGAGTGATTACTAAGTGACTATCTTGGCTATCAACTTCATTATCACTATTCAGTGAAGTTTCGGGTGTTTGTAGAGCTTGTGCTCTTGTAACTACTGCATTTGTAGCTTGCATGTTATTATGTTCCCAAGCAGCAATCTGCTGTGGGGTACACTCCCTAACTCCGTGAATACGACCAATAATAAGGTCCGCAATAGGATTAGGTAAGAGACAAGCATGCACATCTCCAGTAAAGAAAGGAGTGGCAATGCGAATTACAGCAGTAGGATATTTTTCTAGAGTGCCGCCAAATGTGACACATTTAATAACCCTTCCTGTAGCACAAGATGGATCTACAAGCGATTGTCTAACACCAATAGTGGTGCATCCGGAATCGAAAAGTAGTGAGACCGGAGTATCATTAACAAGACCCTTATGTAGAATTAAAGAACCCCTCCCGTCATGCGCAACAGCAGCAGGAAGAGCGGGAAGTGGGTGACCACAACTCAAAGTAGTTATGGTACCCGGTTCGAATAAAGTACTGCATTGGGGGCATTTGTTTGCTCTCTCAAAGTCAAAAGCAGAACTAGTGACAGCGTCAAAGTTTTTACTATCAACAACATGATTACAGGCTGCCTCAGTTTCCTGTTGTACAGCATTAGCCTGCTGATATCTCTTTTTTTTTTGTGTTGAGATCTACCCCGACTATTATTACCTCTGAAGTTATCAGAGTTATTATTATCTCTGCAGTTATTATTGTCTCTATTGTAATTGTTATACTGGTTCGAATTCCAGTTTCCACGATTACTATCATGTTCACATTGATGCGAACATCTATTTGTTTGGTTTTGAGGTCTTCGGCAGGAATAACCTCTATTACCATATCCTCTTTTGAAATGCTTATAATTATTAGGGTGATAGTAACGAGTACTATCAGGTTGTCTCCAATTCTTCGAAGAAGAATCACCATGAAATTGATTTCCATGATTTTGACAGAAATTACCGCTACTCTTTCTATCAAAATTTTGTTGGGATCTACGAGCAAAGTTTTTGACCATACGGAGCTGCCGAAGCAACTGGTAAACCTTCTTTCACCTTAGAGTTACCCATGGTTATGTGTGGGTGCGCAGTTACGTATTGGCAACAGAAATCTTCCATTTCTTTTATTGTTTTAGGTTTACGTTCATGAAGGAAAGCAAGGAAAGCCTCATTGACAGACGACATGACTTTGTCTCTAAGTATTAAGTCCATAAGTCCTTCATAAGTTTTTTCCGTCTTAGATAGTTCAACCCATCGTGAGAAAGTAATGCGTATTCTTGCAATAAACTCGGAGAATTCAACTCCATTTTCAGGTAACATGTTTTTAAATTGTAGACGATAGCCGTCTTCGTTAAGCTGATATTTCTTTAACAAAGCGGCCCTGACAACCTCATAATTGTTCTTGTCAGGTTCATCCACCATATTTAATATACTTAGAGCTTTACCTGTCAGTATCCCTGATAACTGATAAACATATTTTGCTTTGTCTATGTTATGAGCTGTACATGCTTGTTCAAATCTGTCCAGATAGAACATTATGTCATCGCTGGAAGGACTAAATGTTGGTAACTTAATCTTAAAAGTATCATTATTAGCCTTACCAGAAGATGAACCCTTGTTTGCATCATTACCATTACTCATGCTTGTCAATTTCAATTTTTCCAACTCTAAAGCTAAGACCTTTTCTTCATGTTCCATTTTTGCTTTCTCTTTCCTCTCATCAGACTCTCTCTGTAATCTTCTTTCCTCAGCCTGAGCCTCTTTTTGAAGTCTTTCATTTTCAGCTTCTTTTTCAAGTCTTTTATTTTCAGCCTCCTTTTCAAGTCTTTTATTCTCAGCCTCTTTTTCAAGTCTTTTATTCTCAGCCTCTTTTTGAAGTCTTTCAGCTTCTAGCTGTAGCTGGAGTTTTCTCTCCTCAGCTTCTGATTCCCTTTTTTGTTTTTTCCATTTCCATTTGGAATCTTTTTTCATCCACCTGCATCTGCAGTTTCTTTTGTTCAGCTTCCATTGCTTTATCATATCGAGCAGTTGCAAATTCTTCTAACTTATCACCAGTCTTCCCAAGCAATTTACCCTGCTCAATAAAGTGCTCAAATGTAGACATGTTGTCTAACATATGAGTCCAAAACCTGAAATAATTAACTAATTTATTTCAAACCTAAGTGTAACAAGTCTTAATTAAGCACTTGTATATTCACATCACATTATATTATCCCAGTCTCTGTGGGAAACAAGTCTCCAATCAAAGAACTTGTATATGAAATATCAGCACTCAATTCTTGATCATAAGTGCACTTCTCATTCAATAGTGCACGACACTATTCATCATTCATTTATCATCAGTATAGTAGTAACAGTGCATTAGCATAGCCCATTAACTAATTACTATAACTGTAAACAATGACTATGTAAACACATGCAGAATGTAAACATTGAAAATGTAAACAATACAAACAATGTAAACAATAACAATGTAAACAATAACAAAGATCAGCAACAATACAAAAACTTTCGCAGAAATCAACTAAAAATAAAGCAGAAATTAATGAAATATCACAAAAAATGTGACGATATCTGCGATAGAATTAAACAAAATACATGACACCACAGTGTATAAACCAAAAATGTTGTATGAAACTAAATTATAGACAAGAGTAGGCTAACAAATACAAACAAATCAAAACAAAACTAAAGATTGCGAAATAATAACGAAAACAATATTAAAACATGTCATCACAACTAACATAAATAGCAACAGAAGTCGCTTAGCAAATTCCAGTATCGGAAATTTGCAAACCCTACAGAAAACGCTCACAATAGACGACCTCTATGACGTGGCATAATCTAACGGAGACACCACCCAACCGAGAACCCGCTGAAATATAAACATATAAATATACAAATAACATATAAACATATAACATATAGAATGAGATGATACACAGAAGACTCAGCAGAAGTATAAGGGCACAGTTTACATACAAACAGGCCACTTAACTTATAGGCTTCCAATCGTAGAACAGCAGAAAAACGGATGTCAATCAACGTCCTAAAGAGCGAAGCTCCAACGATGATGGCACATCTGAACTGCTTCCACTGCTAACACGATGGTACAAGAGCTTCTGACATACTGTGTGTTGAGTTGTTTCGGCACTTGACCTTCTAATCCAAAAGTAAGTTGATGGAAATCGGTACTTGGCCTTCTTCAGAAAACAACCCGTTTCAACCGGCACTTGACCTTCTCAAAAAAAAACGACAGCACTGGAACCTTGACAGCAGCAACTTGCTTGACTTGCGTAAAAGATAACAGCAGTCCGAGTTATCCGGCAACATGTAACAACGCCGGGTACTGTCAAATTCTTGTTTCCGTCAAAAAATTGAAATTTGACTTTTACCGGGCAACGCCGAGTACTTTGAAAATTTTGAAGATGTTGACTGTATTGAAGAATGTTAATTTCTTGAAGGATGCTGATGAATTCTTGTTGAAAATGAAGTGGGTAAGGGACCCCGTGTTTGCTGGTACCAGAATCAAACCAGCTTATGGCCACCAAATGATGCGTGATGCCATATGATGATGGATGGCATCCGCATGTCTGGTTTTGTGTAGTGTGTAGATGTGTTCAGTCAAAACAATGTTCATGCAACAATAACAGGGCAATCCACATAGGACGTCAGTAAACTCACGACGTATAAAGTCAATGAGTCTTGAAACAGCCGTTGACGTTTTTTCTTCATTATTTATTGTGGACGCCACAGTGACAAAATGGTTACGCAAATGTGTAGGCACATCAAACAGTCATTATCACAGCAACATTCAATACAGCAATAAACGGTAGACAGCATTACAATGATGAGTCAGATGCATGTTATATTTCATAGTGCTGTAAATGTAGTCAGGTGGAAAACTCCATCCTTTTCTATAACAGCCAGGAGATAACCAGATGTATGAGATCAGTTCACTCTCCTTAGTTTGACTTCAGCAAGACAGACACGTCTGCCGAAGTATAAATAATGTCCTCAAAAATATCCTCTAGATAATAAAGGTTTTCCAAACCTAGTTCATTTAACAGAGTAGCAAGTAATGGTCCTTGGTACCTGCATCAACCGATGCAGTACAATGCAGCGACATGTGAGCTGGGAAAAAACATCTCGTGACGACGACTTTCGCAGACAGGCTATGAATCGAAATCGCTCACGACCCAAAATCAATAGAGTTAATGAAAAAGTCAATTTACCTTGCTTTCATGAAATACACAGAAATATCACGCCTCCCGACATGTGGGAAACACTAGAGGTATTATCTCGAATAAACGAAATATCCATTAAGAGGACTACACATCCCTGACAGAACAAAAATAGCGGAGATCCCCTCTTCAACGAGGCATCTCTTTCGCCATTCCAAATCGCTCACTCCCACTAGTGGTGGGCGGAAACCGATCGACAAAGAAGCAAGACAAGTCATGCGCAGTCCAGCGCAAAACGACCACAGCTCAAACTTAACTGCATTTGATACCAACGCGAGAAGACAAATGCTTACCGAGAAAAGTGACTATAAATTCCAAGCAGTTGTTGCCCTTGCGTTATAAAACAGATATTGAAATAAAACGATGTTGCGAGAATTTATCACGCAACACACCGACACAAATGTTAGGCGGCACACACATCTGCTTGTGTATTCTTGATTAAGTATGTGGCACTACCTTAGTGCCACAACAGAAACTCACAATTCTGAAACAAAATGTGTGCTATGTGTCAGTACTCTATCCACTGCACCACTCTTACACACAGCACAACACATCAACATTACACAGAATGGGTCAGATCTCACTGACCAACGTAGCACATCTTACCCAGTTGTTTTCATATAGTACCAGTTCCCCATAGTCTTAGACTCCATTATTTGTCTCTAGACCCTGAACTTGGGCTGGGGACCTAGAGCGAGCACTTACTTGTCGTAATCATTTTATATGATATGGCAGTATCAATCACTCGAAATATTAAAATATACAAGATAAATGCTTTCATTCTTACCAGAATTCAGAATTGAGAACACAGTTATTACTAGCAAAACTCAGCTGAGCTGCCGGCTATAGTATGGCGTCCCACTAAAATGTATGTAATATCTTCTGGGAAAAACACCACTGGTAATTATTTACTGTGTCTACTGGACAGAACATTAGACAATCTTTGAAGGATCGAGGACTAGAATGGAACCAGGCCAGGAAGAAGACAGCCGATAGGATAGTCTGGCGCTCTCTCTTCCAAACCTCTACACCTCACGGTAGAAGGGGAACGACTAAGTAAGTAAGTAAGTCTACTGGATAGACTTATAGAAAATGGCAAAATTGCGCGTCTCTACCCCGCTAATATGAATACATTTGTCCAATCACAGACTTTCCCCCTAACTTTTTCAAATCTTCAACCAAAAGTCAAATTTCAGTCAGATCTCAGTCAAGTATGTATTATTGTCTGTTGGTCCGTCTGTCTCTACTTGGTTTTTCACAAAAACACACTTGTTTTTTGGACCAACTATACCCAAAACCTACACAAATCTGCCTCCTAAGTTATTTTTAGCCACAATTCTCCACCTTCCCCCTCTCGTTCATTACAGCTAGATTATTGCATTTCCTTGTCTCAAGGACGCAATTTTGAGGCTTTAGTGAAAGTGTGCACAACAATACTGTCGCTAGTCTGATATGAACAATACAGTCTTTTGTCAATATCTTCCTTGTTATCTATCCGTCTGGATAATTTAAAGTATATTAGTTCTCTGCTTAAGATGGGCTATCAAACTAGCTAGGTTTTATATTCATAACTTTAGTATTAAGAAAAAACATATTTTTTTCTCAAGGTTAGTTTTTTGAAATTTGTCTTCCGAACCTTCTCCACGGCGTTTGCCGCTGAATTCAAATAAAACAACCAAGTATCGTAAAACGTCCAAGAAGTGACTGTTTCGAATAAGAGCTAAGGTCTTTTCTGTCCATTTCCTTACATTGTGTTAACTAGTGGCATGAATTTTTTTCTCTTTTATTACCAATTGCGTCTTTTTGCGCTTTAGGTTCAAACACGCGTTCAGTCATATTTTTCCTTTTTTATATCTCCGTTATCCTCCCGTCTACAAAGGGTAAACCGTTTCGTCTGCATGTTTAACTAGTTAGTTTAAATGGCGGTGGGAAATGCGGGCATAGGCGAGCATGTCTCCTAGTATCTTACGCATTATTTTTATCCCTACATTTTATCTTTATAATTGGAGATATTTTAACGTTGTATCACGGTAAATTCATCACACATCTCCCCACTTGAGAACATGCACTACGGCAAGTTCCAAAACCAGTGATACACATAGATAAAATTACTCCTCACGCCTGCCACTACTCTAATTTTGATCACAGGGGTGCCGACTGAGGAAATCTGCATCGACATTCAATGACCCCGGGATGTATTCGATAATAAAATTATAAGGTTGTAACAATAATGACCATCTCAACAATCTTGCATTTTCATGCTTAGCCTGAGATAAGAACACCAGGGGCTGATGATCCGTCTGGACCACAAAAGTCCTGCCATACAGATAGATTTGGAACTTTTTTATTGCCCAGATTAACGCTAAACATTCTTTTTCGCTTGTGGAATATCCTTGCTCCGCTTTATTCAATTTGCGGCTTGCATAAGCGACTGGGTTCAGTTCCCCATCGGGTGAAGATGACCTTTGCAACAGAGCCGCCCCGAGGCCTACATTACTTGCATCTGTTCTCACCACAAAGTCCTGTGTCAAATCAGGCAATTTGAGAATAGGCTTGCTAGTGAGTCTATCCTTTAACACTTGGAAAGCCAATTCACATTGCGCAGTCCAAACAATTCTATCTGGATGTCCCTTGCGAGTCAGATCAGTCAGAGGAGCACAAATAGAGTTAAAATTTTTGATATATTTTTGGTAAAAATCCACATAACGACACGAATGATCGCACGTCCTTTTTTGTTTGTGGTCTAGGTGCTCTCTGCAGTTTTTCCAAGTTCTTGGGGTCAGGGGTCATGTTACCCTGATATACAGTGTGTCCCAAGAATTCCAACTCTTTGCATCCAATACAACATTTTGTTGGTCTAGCAGTTAAGTTCGCTTCCCTAAGCCTATCAAATAACATTTTCAGAAAGTTAATGTGTTCTTCAAATGTCTCTGTGGCGACGAGAATATCATCCATGAAATTCGTGATACATGGGTTATTCAGGGGATCCAACAATTTGCGCATCATCCTTGAAAATACACTCGGAGCATTTTTCAATCCGAATGGTAGCATGTTGAATTCATAATGTCCTTCCGAGGTGCTAAAAGCTAAATAAGGTTTCACTTCAGGCTTCACTGGAATCTGGTAATAGCCTTTACTAAGATCCACCTTTGAAAAGTATTTTGCCTTGTTTAATCTGGCAAATAACTGTTTTGTGTCTGGTAATGGATCCACTTGTCCTTCTGTGACAGCATTCAGTTTCCTGTAATCTATGCACAGTCTATGTTCCCCAGACGGTTTCCTCAACAAAACTACACTGGAGCTAAAAGAAGATTCACTGTGTGAAATAATCCCCTCCTTCAACAAATAATCTATTTCTTCTTTCAATGCCTTCTCCTTCGCGAACGGAATAGAATAGGCTCTCATACAGATTGGGTTTGAGTCTACCAGTTTTATGTCATACTGTAGCAAATTTGTATGTCCTGGTTTATCTGTTAATATATCTGTATGTTCCTCCAGAACCTGTTGAACTCTCTCCCTCTGATTTTTAGTCAGGTGCTTACTGACTTTTACCTGTGCAGCTGTCTCACAGGGATGTAATGGGTATTCATGTGAGGTGAGTGGTTCCTTTTGCATTTGAGTTGCGATAGCCAAGGTCAGTAAGGGGGTGCTTTCCTGGAGTGGTCTGTCCAGATACTTCTTTAAAAGGTTTACATGATAAACTTTCTCCTTCCCCTTTTTGTCAATTTTATAGTTTGTTCTAGACACCTTCTCTAGAACCGTATATGGACCTTGCCATCCAATTTGTAATTTATTCTGGCTTCCGGGTAGTAGAAGAAGCACCTTCTCTCCCACAGCTAATTCTCTGTCCTTTGCCTTCCTATTAAAATATGCTGCATGTTTCTTCCTGGCTTGTCTCAAATTATCATTTGCCAGTTTCCATCCAGCTTTCAGACGAGTGGTCAGCTCGTTCACATATTGATACGATGAGGTAACAGTCTCTTCTGCCTTCTCATCTGTCCAGGTCCTTAATAAAGCTTCAAGTGGACCTTTTATTGGCCTCCCAAATAGCAGAGTTGCGGGAGCCATCCCGGTTGAACTATGTGGTACCTCCCGATACGCAAACAACGCGGCGGGCAGGAATTGATCCCACATATCCGGTTTTTCGTGTGCCAGCTTCCTCAGGATAGAAATGAGAGTCCCATTGAACCTCTCTACCTGGCCGTTCCCTTGTGGATGGTACGGACTACAATGAAAGTGTCTGGCTTGAAATAGCTTAAAAACTTCTTCCGTTAGTTTCCCCTTGAACTGTGAGCCATTATCAGTCAAGATTTGATGCGGGAATCCTAATCTTGTGAATATTGTAAGTAGTGCCTCTGCTACATGTTTTGAATCAATTGATGGTGTCACGTAGGGTTTATATTCATTTAATTTCCTACATCTTCTTCCTATTCTTTCACATAAACTCTCTCTTTTAATATCTCTGTACTTTTTTTTTTCCTGTGTATTTTTCATCCATTCGTTTTGCGAATATTATTCTCATATAATTCGCAAACTTTACCTTTTTCCTTTCTCTAAAACTGAGAATCGCGCTAGGACGATATTACGTAGATGTCAGGGCTGCAGGGCGTCAGAAGGCGTGATAAGTCGGTTCGCTGAACATAGGACGTAGCAAATCGTCTACATTCTCACCGAGCGCGCGAGTCTCTTCTCGGCATAAGTCCCGGTGGGGTGTGATACTTTACATCTGCACCGGTCAGTATCCAGACATTTGGCTGGAAAATCCCAAACTGACACGGCGCTCACTTGGGCCATGGTCAGCTGTAGTGTGAAAACTGCCCTGAAATGGAGTCAGGCTGTCTGGGATTTGAAACTGACACGCGTACATCGTGGTCAGTAGGTGACAGTTACGACACGCGTTAAGCGGACGTAAATGTTGGGAGTAGGGGAGATAATTTCGCTTGGCGAAGTAAGTTTGGGCCCTTTGTCTGATTTTAAGATATTGGCCTAGTTTGAAACTTTAATTTCATTCTCGCTCATAGACTCCACAGTAGATAGGTCGCTCGAAAAACAGAATAGCTGTTAGCGAAGATCTCAGTTTGTTTCGGCAATTTGTCGAACTTCTAGACTTCCAGAAATATTTTCAGCAATTTTATTCTTAAGTTGTGCGACTACCTGTAATTCTGTGGTTGAGGTAATTAATATGATAGATATATAGATTTTGTGAGTGTTAAAGTGTTAAATCGCTTAATTCATTTTAATCTATTTCTTTAGCGCAGAAGAGAAATAAAGTGGTAGGCTATTATATTTTCTAGGGAAGCATTCAGTGGGAAAAGCAGAATAAAATTAAAATCTCTAGCTTATAACGGCAAGAGTAGCTATTTATGAATTTAATTTAACTGCTAATACTCAGTCGAGTGTATTTTTCTAAACTAACGTATAAACTCTAGAATCGAGCCTCATGAATGATGACGGGATACGCACGTGTTCCTAATTTATGAGGAATGCTGATTTTTAAATATAACTTACGTCACGGGAAGTTTAAATGATAAGCAAAGCTCTCTGCTTGCAAGTTTAAATGTAAGTTTTAACCAGTACAGATTCTGTTTATTATATTATATGTGTTATTTTTCCTCCACACAGTGAAAGTTTTGGGGTGACCCTAACTTTACCAGCACCTAGTAGTAGTTTCCATACTTGTGAAGAAATAGACAGTCCTTATTTTGAACCACGTGGGTTTTCTCAAGTAACACTGATCTGACGGTGCAAGTTAGACAGAAATACTAATATCCCTATAACGGGTTTTCAAAGACTGTAATGATAAATACTGGACCTTGGAGCCAGCACTTAATTTCTTCTAGAAACACATTCATCATTTTTTAGAAACCTAAGCTATTGACACTGTGCTCTGCTAACTCCCGCGCCTGGAATAATTGTTAGGTGACTTGATCAGACATTTGAACAAATTTGCATACCCAAGTAGTCGTTCCCGGAGACTCCAAGTTAAATACGTCTTTTGGAACCATGGACTTCTTGGCAGAAGACTGCATTTTTTTGAGTCTGTGTGAAAATCTAAAATCAATGTGTTCCAAGAGGCAGCAAGCAAAGTCGTGAGTACAAGTGTGAAAAGCCATGGCGGAATGAATGAGTGTACGCTGGTTTGAGTGATATTTTTCACTATTTTATCTTTGACACCCTGTTGCTGTCCTAATTTTTTTTTCCCAATCTGCATAATTTGTTGCTAAGGCTAGAGTTCTTGTGTTTTTGTCTTAGGTTAAATCAGATTTTTTCAAACTCTGTGCATATAATTACGAGATAAAACAAAGAAAAACTCTTAGACTCAAACCCTATGTATCTGTGACTCTGGCGCCATCATCTGTTCTCTTAACGGGGCCGGGCTAAACCTAGAGTTAACACTATAACGGGGCTATCATCCTTGCAACATTTCCTTGATTTTTTATGACTATGTGTATATGTATTTTCCTTGATGTACTTTCTTTGATGTTGTGAGCCGATTTTTCCTGATAATAAAATCGCTCTTGAACTTAATAATCGTGTTTGGTCAGCTCGTTCTAGATAATATATATATCATTGTTATAGTTTTCCCACGTCTGTGTGTTTACCTGTCGTCACGTGTATGTGCGTGCCTGTGAGTGATAGAAATATACGTAATATGCATATTGGTGTAGTCTGTCTGACGCTGTAACAACTGTTGTAGAAGATAGGTGAGAGAGAGAAGAATTCTTTTCGCTTTCAGAGACAGCCACTATATAAAAATCTATCATCTCACGTGTGTGGAAATTCTATTACCTTTCACTAACTCTCACTGAGTCTATCACCTATTCAAACCTATTCAGAAGGGACCAAACCTAGTCTTAATTCTCCTATCGGAAATCTACGACAGATGGCAGGGCTACCGCCTCTCCCCACATAGAACAAGTGTCCACCAGAGTAAGGATGTAACTGTTCCTCCTCTTGGTCCGAGTGAGAGGTCCCACAATATCCACTGCAACCCTCTCAAAAGGTGTTCCCACTATGGGCATTTCCCCTAGAGTTGCAGGAGCAGTCCAATGCTTTGGAGCTACCCTTTGACATTATGGACAGGATTTGACATATCTTTTTATATCCTCCGTTATCCCTGGCCAGAAGTAATGACAAGCTATATGCTGTCCTGTGGCGCTAATCCCCATGTGACCACTGAAGGGAATCGCATGCCCGAGTTCCATCACTTTATCCCTATATGAAGTGGGAAGAACCAGCTGGTTGTGACCATTTGTTCCAGTTCCGGCCTTCCTGTATAATAGTTTGTTCTTCATAAAGTACTCTCCCTTGCTTGGAGGTGTGTGGCATTTGGGCAATTTTTTAAAACATGGCTTGAGTGTCCTATCCTCAGCCTGCGCCTTCCTCATCTCCTCTGGATGAGCATTTATAGGTTCACCTTCTTCCTCCTTTTTCTGTGACCTGGTCTGCACTGTCGCCATGATCACAGGTCTCTCGGGATTCCACAAGAAGACGTACCTACACCCCAATATCAGAGGGTAGATTGGTTCATCTATCACTGCTGCTCTGATTTCTCCTTCCACATAGCGAGTTTTCACCGTTATCCTTGCGATGGGAAGTGTCATGAGTGGTATGTCCTTAGTCGCCCCTTGTATTTCCACTGTTTCTGTGGTATACTGACTTGGGTCCACTAGGCTAGACTTCACGACTGAATCATAATCCAAACCTGTATCATATAGGCACCTTGTGGTGACCCCATTACAAATAACATCCTCACAAACTGGGGGGTGATAAGGTTCCTGCTGTCCCTTAGGATTAACCTTTAATCTGTGAGTCCCCGACTTCATTGCAGCAATGTTTGAAGGTTTCCTTCTACAAAATTCGGTGTTATGGTTGTCTTTCTTACACCATTTACACCATCTCTTTCCTTGGTTAAACGGTTTTCTTTCGTTATATTTTTGGTCATTGAACTGTGAGTTTCTATCACGATAATCATTTCGTGGCCTATCAACGTTTATCCTACCTTTATTACCTTGTTCTCTGGTATCAAATTTATTAAAGTGCTGTGGGGCTTTAAAATTTTCCATATGTTTCTTTTTAGAGCCATCTACCTCTGTCTGGGCTGCTTGATACCTCTCAGCGACATTCAAAACCTCCCCCAACCTCTCTGCACCTTGTTCCATGAGAAATTTTCTCAGGTCTGGAGCCATGGACTCTCTTAATTGCTCTATCATGATCATTTCTTTGAGATCTTGGGTCTTCCCCAGAGCAGTCCATTTCTCCAAATAGGTTTCCAGTCTGGCAGAGAATTGGTGGTATGTCTCCCCAGACAAAAGTTTGGCATTTCTAAACTTCTTACGATAAAATTCACCATTCTTTTCATATCTCAATAACAAAGCCTGCTTTAGCATGTCATAATTGTCTTGGTCGTCTCTATGCATTTTAGCAAAGACTTCATAAGAAGTACCTCTCAGTCCCTGTGATAACTTTAGACTCCACCTCTCTCTCTCTAACCCATATGTAGTAGCTAATAATTCAAATCTACTGAGGTACCCCTCGATGTCATCGTCTTTCTCAACAAAATGGTCTAAATGAAACCCCATAGCTGAGGTTGAGGCTCCCTGACTAGGCGTAGCATCTGAGGCAAAAGGGCTGGCACCATTTTCAGGAGCATGGCCTTGTAATTCCAGCTCCCTTAGTCATAATTCGTGCTCCCTTTGAAAATCTTCTATCTTCTGCCTCCCTTTGCTGTCGTTTTTCTTCTGCCTCCCTTTCGGCAGTCAATCTCTTATCTTCTGCCTCCCTTTGCTGTCGTTTATCTTCTGCCTCAATCTGCAGCCTCTTAAGTTCTTTGTCAGCCTCAATTTGTAACCTCTTCTCTTCAGCTAACCTCCTATCTTCCCTTTCAATATACTTGTCACATTCAGAAGTTACATACTGAATTAAAACCTGACCCTCCATATTCATCTCCTTCGCCGTTAGCACAGCAGCCGATCTAAATTTTGCTAGGTCAGCCATTATACAAAATAACAATGACCAAGGTAAATCTAATTATATAGTGACTAAGATAATTCTACTTATATGTAATGGCCAAGGTAATTATAATTATTTAATTAATTAACTAATTACCACTGGCTGTGAAGATTCACCAACTTTTATTTTCCCCCTTTTTTTTAAGGGACACTTTTTAAATTTATACAATCTGTCCCCACTGGTTTATTTCTCCCACCAGGAGATTCTAATATCTTTAATAAACTTAATATCCCTGGACAAGACCCCAATATTTGTAGTGGTTTTGATGGTATTGTATGGTGGTTATGTTATCTAGTGTAATGTATGAGGTCAGCTGTGAAGGCTCCTGAAATAAATGTTTATGTGAATTACAGAAGGCCCTTCTTACTACCACTTACGACCTCAAACATATCTCTTTTACTATCATGAATGTAGCTACGTTAAAAAGTCTAGGGTACTGAAATGTAATGTGTTGTAATAGAATATACAAACACCCACAGGTAATTAATAAGTCTAATAATATTAATAAAATCTATAACACACTGAACTAACTCAGACTGTTTTAGTTTTGATTTTAACAACTTTTTCTAAATTTATTTGTTCTGAACCAATGTTTTATTTTAGT
Organism: Oreohelix idahoensis; assembly: GCA_024509875.1. Taxonomy (NCBI): domain Eukaryota; kingdom Metazoa; phylum Mollusca; class Gastropoda; order Stylommatophora; family Oreohelicidae; genus Oreohelix; species Oreohelix idahoensis. Next base: position 267,414 of record JAMPIV010019034.1, read on the forward strand.
CAGAACATATGAAATGTTATGAAGTTATAAATGGAATGCATAAAGATATGGCATACTAAAATGGAATTTGTGTACATAGGTATTATATAAGACTGGTTAATATTAATAATATTTATAATGTCTCTGGGAGAACTATTACTGGATGTGCTGTTGGGGTGGTGTCATCACTCCCACTCTGTGATTACAACGAGCTTTGTCCATTGACTTATAGACTGTAGTAAATGTTATATTTCCCAAGAATTCAGTATATTTGTGATGGGGAAATATTTATAAATAGTTAAGAGTTCTGGTGAATCTTCAGCAGGCCACCTATTCACTCATCTTGTTTGTGAAGATCTGCTACTGGATTCCTGTGGCCCACTCCTCTCGGTAGCTGGAATACAATGCTAGGCTGCACCGACACAAATGTTAGGCGGCACACACATCTGCTTGTGTATTCTTGATTAAGTATGTGGCACTACCTTAGTGCCACAACAGAAACTCACAATTCTGAAACAAAATGTGTGCTATGTGTCAGTACTCTATCCACTGCACCACTCTTACACACAGCACAACACATCAACATTACACAGAATGGGTCAGACTTCTCTGACCAACGTAGCACATCTTACCCAGTTGTTTTCATATAGTACCAGTTCCCCAAGACTGCATTGCATCTGAGATATGTTCAATAGTTTCCTTTTATTCAATAAGATAGGTGATATGTTCCCACTGATCTCAATAATAGATCCGCCTTCCATAGTCTTAGTTAGGCGTCCATATATTTTTTTTTGTTTGTCTCTAGACCCTGAACTTGGGCTGGGGACCTAGAGCGAGCACTTACTTGTCGTAATCATTTTATATGATATGGCAGTATCAATCACTCGAAATATTAAAATATACAAGATAAATGCTTTCATTCTTACCAGAATTCAGAATTGAGAACACAGTTATTACTAGCAAAACTCAGCTGAGCTGCCGGCTATAGTATGGCGTCCCACTAAAATGTATGTAATATCTTCTGGGAAAAGCACCACTGGTAATTATTTACTGTGTCTACTGGACAGACTTATAGAAAATGGCAAAATTGCGCTTCTCTACCCCGCTAATATGAATACATTTGTCCAATCACAGACTTCCCCCCCTAACTTTTTCAAATCTTCAACCAAAAGTCAAATTTCAGTCAGATCTCAGTCAAGTATGTATTATTGTCTGTTGGTCCGTCTGTCTCTACTTGGTTTTTCACAAAAACACACTTGTTTTTTGGACCAACTATACCCAAAACCTACACAAATCTGCCTCCTAAGTTATTTTTAGCCACAATTCTCCACCTTCCCCCTCTCGTTCATTACAGCTAGATTATTGCATTTCCTTGTCTCAAGGACGCAATTTTGAGGCTTTAGTGAAAGTGTGCACAACAATACTGTCGCTAGTCTGATATGAACAATACAGTCTTTTGTCAATATCTTCCTTGTTATCTATCCGTCTGGATAATTTAAAGTATATTAGTTCTCTGCTTAAGATGGGCTATCAAACTAGCTAGGTTTTATATTCATAACTTTAGTATTAAGAAAAAACATATTTTTTCTCAAGGTTAGTTTTTTGAAATTTGTCTTCCGAACCTTCTCCACGGCGTTTGCCGCTGAATTCAAATAAAACAACCAAGTATCGTAAAACGTCCAAGAAGTGACTGTTTCGAATAAGAGCTAAGGTCTTTTCTGTCCATTTCCTTACATTGTGTTAACTAGTGGCATGAATTTTTTTCTCTTTTATTACCAATTGCGTCTTTTTGCCCTTTAGGTTCAAACACGCGTTCAGTCATATTTTTCCTTTTTTATATCTCCGTTATCCTCCCGTCTACAAAGGGTAAACCGTTTCGTCTGCATGTTTAACTAGTTAGTTTAAATGGCGGTGGGAAATGCGGGCATAGGCGAGCATGTCTCCTAGTATCTTACGCATTATTTTTATCCCTACATTTTATCTTTATAATTGGAGATATTTTAACGTTGTATCACGGTAAATTCATCACACTGCTATCCACTGTAACCCAATAAAACTTTAGAGCTATAATATAACGGACCTAACTAGTAAATCACTCTGCACAGAAACTAACTAGTAAAATATAATTGACGATTTAAAAAGATTAAATCACTCAAACTACTAGTATAGTATTTACCTCAACACCGAACTACTGAGACTTTTCTCCAACGACTACTAAGAAATTCACTTATACAAGTTATTCTAGAATCGAAGCTAGTTGACTAGAGAAATCAGTGAGGTACTGGATGAATTGAATTATATTTCTGTGGTATATATATATATATATATTAAAGATGAAAGGAGATAGTTAATTATCCCCCCGAAAAACCAGACTCTACCAGATGTTCTCACCTACGGAAAATTCTACGTTCAGTTTTCGGCTTATACGTAATTCTAAGCCGAAAACCCAGGATCTTCGTTCTCGCTTAGATCAGACATCGGCAATGCGCTAATCAGTGTGAGTTTCCTTCGTCTCTCTGCTCGTCTTCAAGCGAGCAATGTCTTTATATCTCCCGATTCGTCGTGTTTAATTACTTATCAAACGAACGGATTCAGGGAAAGGTAATAAAGATTTCTCACTTAGGTTCCCAAGATCTACTCAAATTTATTCAAATCTGGTCGCTGTCTGATCTCTACAACGATTTGATCTCTGGCGCTGGTGTTAGAATTACAGCTCACGTTAGCTAATAGGTCTCTGGTAGACTCTCATCAAAGAATTTAGCGAACAGCATTACAATGCGTGCTAAATGAGAAAAGAGGGACAGATTTCTGAGTAATAGGAGGTTTTATGTCAACCCAACAGGCGTAGGTGAAGCTAGGTAAAAAGAAAAATGAAGATAAAGAAAAAAGATATATGAAATCAATTATCATAATCTGTCACACTCTTCTGCCTGTCTTGCAAGATCGTCTAGGAAATTCCTTTTGTTGGCTCGGGTTTGGCGTTTAACTTCCTTGTCCAGCTGACTGTACTGTTCGCTAATAGTTGTTTTAACCTGGGGGACTTCGCTTCTGTTTTCTTTCTTTTTATTTCCTTCCTCATCGTTATGATGTTTAATGTTTCTGGTGTTATCCAGTCTTGCTTCTTCCTTTCCTGGAATCCCAAGCATGATTTGCTGCTTTCCTTATATATTGTTGAACTGGTGTTGAATTTCTGGTCTATATCATCAGTCAATGTCCTTTCCTGACTTTTGGCAAATTGATATCGCTTCTTTATGTCAGCCACAAAAGCTTTTCTGGTAAGGGGGTCCTTCAGTTTGCCGATGTCAAACCTTTTCTGTGTAGTTACAGTTGGTGCAGCCCTTCTTAATTTCACTTTCAGTTTTGCTACTACTAAATGATGATCACTTCCCACATCTGCATCTCTTCTTACCTTCACATCTTGTAATGCATGTCTCCATCTACCATTAATCATGATGTGGTCTATCTGGTTTCTGTCCCGACCATTTGGTGATTCCCATGTTAATTTGTGAATTTCTTTGCGTGGGAAAAGTGTTCCTCCAATGACCAGGTTGTTAATGCTACAGAAACTTATTAATTTATCCCCATTTTCGTTTGCTGTTCCGCTGCCGCATTTCCCCATTACCCTTTCATTATATGTATTGTGTGTTCCAACTTTCGCATTGAGGTCTCCCATTACTATGATAAGATCATATCTAGGTGTGTCTTCCATTTCTTTCTGTAGTTGTTGATATAATTCATCCTTGACCTCTTCATCGCTGTCATTCGTTGGTGCTTAGCATTAAATTATTGTAGTGTTGGTGAATCTCCCTCTCAATCTTATTCTTATCAGTCTGTTGTTGATGGGTTTCTATTCCAGTAATGTCCTTTCTATTCCTTTCTGTAGAATAATGGCTACACCTTCATTGTGTTGTCAGATAGACTACATTTTCTACATTAGAAGATCTGGAATATGCAGATGACATTGCACTACTAGCACATTCACATCAACACATCCAGGAAAAAACGGATAGACTTAATAAGTATAGCCAGCAGGTGGGCTTGAAAATCAATCTAAAGAAGTCAGAGGTCATGACGCTCAATGTGAGCAACCCTGAGCGCATATCAGTAAGGAATCAGCAACTGGAACAGACAGACACCTTCACATACCTAGGATGCATAGTAACACCAGACGGCGGAGCAAGCAAAGACATCAACAACAGAATGAACAAAGCAAGAACAGCCTTTTTTAGTCTAAACAACATCTGGAAGTCATCTCAGTACAGCACAAGCTCAAAATTAAGATTATATCAGAGCTGTGTGCATTCTGTGCTTCTCTATGGTACGGAATGCTGGAGAGTTACAGAGCAGGAAATGTCGAAATTGTCATCATTTCACACAACATGCCTAAGAAAAATTCACCGAATCTTTTGGCCGAATACCATCACCAACCAAGATCTGCTTACTCGGAGCAAGCAAGAGGACATGCACACCATCATAGCTGGCAGACGCTGGAGCTGGGTTGGCCATGTCCTCAGAAGAGACCCCGATGCCATCACAAGAACAGCTATGCTATGGGCCCCTGAAGGAAAACGAAAGAGAGGCAGACCAAAAACAACTTAGCGGAGGACTGTGGAGGCTGAGTGCAAAAAATGAACCAGAGTTGGGGCACTATAGGCTACGAAGGATGGCCACCGACCGAGCAAAGTGGAATCAATTTGTTGTTGCCCTACAAGACGCCACCATGCGTGATGGCCACTGACTGCTTTGACGGTCAGCTGCTAATGATCAAAGAAGAAGAAGAAATAGTTTTTGGACTTCTATATATTTTTGTGCTAATATTCTTATACAAAATATTGCTTTGTTCCTTCGAAAACAAAACTGTTCTCCCTGCACTTCGTTGTCTACCTTATTTTTTATTCTCTCCTGTATGATCGTAAGCAATATTTTAATTTGTGACAGGCTGATTGTTCTGAAGACTGAAAATTCTGTTGTATCCGTTATTATTCTTTTAATTAAGCTCTTTTAATCTCTGTTATACTCGTCCCCACATTAATTTGATTTTTATCAAACTTTTATTGGCTTCTTTATCTGTCTTTACATTTCCTTCTATATCAATATGGGAAGGTATCCAGGCGAGTAAAACTGAAAAGCCCTTAGAGTATTGTTTCGTATTCTGAATATATCTTCCGCTACAACTGTTCTACGGCATTCTTGTAAGTTTATTAGAGCTTAAATTGCTTAAAGTTAGTCTTTAAAAACTGTCATTGTCTGAGAAGAGTTTTTAGAGAAAATTTATAGTGTTATGGAAAATTCGCTAATAACATGGGGGTACCTCAAAGGAAGGTCGATGGACAATATTGCATAACTCCTGTATGAGCACCATATGCAGTACTAACCCCCTTCAGATATAACTGATTATGGGAATGCGCTCCTGAGGTGATAACCCTCAGCTGCGTTTTTCCTGATGTTTCTTTCGTCGCGTTCTTTTCTCTTCTGCTTATTGTAGAACTTTTTGCCCAATCTAAGGTAGCGCCGTAGGGACTATTGCCACTTGGTGCGATAGGCAGCTTTTTTTTTTTTTTTTTTAATTAATGGAAAAAAAAAATATCCCGTTCAACCTCTGATGGGTTATAATTAGGATATATATTGTTTTCAATTCCAAATAATATGAGCATCTGCCGACATGAGAAAGTGGCATCACATTTGTCAAATCAATGTAAATAGGGATAATCACAATTGTGCTTATACGTGTAGCGTGAGGTTTTTAGTGGCTCTAGGATCAGTATAGTACTGACAATTACAGAAACAGAATTTCTGCAGAAAATGGTGAAGTCCCAGTGTCTGAGAGAACTACTGGTATCACAACTTAGTTACGGCTGTGAATGATCTGATCTCGAAAAATTAGTAGAGAGGAGACAGTCATAAATTGCCACCCCCGCTGTGTAACTAACTGTGATATTAAAACAAGGAAACAGATTTTACTTAACAATTATAAAATTGACAAGTCGTTCAAATACAATTTCCTTATTATTTATTTAGTATACACACTATCTACTCTTGTGCTGAAGAATGGATGTTGGAAGATATAATGTAATGGATTTGTAAGTTTACAAATTATATATATATATATATATATATATATATATATATATATATATATATATATATATATATATATATATATATATATATATATATATATATATATATATATATATATATATATATATATATATATATATATATATATATATATATATATATATATATATATATATATATATATATATACTCTGTTCAAAAAAAGAAACGCATAGCTATCCGAGGGCGCGTTTTTATGAGTTTGTAAGCAAAATTTGGTGCTAGGGTATATAAAAACCAGCCTCAAATGTTCTTTACAGTGTCACATGCACGTGTTGACCTGAATTGCGTTCGTTTTGTAATCGTTACAACGCAGTGGTCAATAGTGTATATGACGCAATTTTTGACCACAGCTCATGTTGCGCGCACGTGAAAGCCACAACATTTGGTGTGAACACTATTCACTGACTACGCAACTGAAACCCTATAAAAGGATAACGCTACACACAAAAAATTCAGTTAATTTTCAAGCAGACATTTATGCCGTCTCTATCGATAAATTTAAGAAACATTGCTATTGGCCGTTTGCACGCAGGCGAAAGTCAAAGTCAGGTTGCCAGGCATCTAAACGTGCATCAGAGTACCATCAGTCGACTTTGGCACCGGTTCCACGCATCCATGCCCAGAAGATGCCAGTCGCTGATCGATGCAAGTGGAGGCCACACACCATACTAACGGGAAAGCCCATACGCCAAAAACTCTCGTGACCCAGATGCAAAACAACTGTCAATTGATTCGTTGAACCCTAAGGTATTCTTTTGTGCAATTTCAACAATTAACTCATTAAATTAAAAAAGTTATTGAATGTCAAAATTGTGGCTATGTGTGTGCCTTCAGTAGCTATGCGTTTCTTTTTTTGAACAGTATAATTCAAATGGCGCAAACTCCGTATTTTCGTTGGGAATTTCTCTATAGGCGAAGAGAATAGCGGGTAATATTCTATCCCAATCTTGTGGATACTTAGTCGTTATCTTTCCCAACATTTGTTTTAAACTTCAGTTAATCTTTCTATACTGTCCAAAAAAGAGAAACGCATAGCTACTGAAGGCACACACATAGCCATAATTTTGACATTCAATAACTTTTTTAATTTAATGAGTTAATTGTTCAAAATGCACAAAAGAATACCGTAGGGTTCAACCAATCAAATGACAGTTGTTTTGCATCTGGGTCACGAGAGTTTTTGGCGTATGGGCTTTCCCGTTAGTATGGTGTGTGGCCTCCTCTTGCATCGATCAGCGACTGGCATCTTCTGGGCATGGATGCATAAAACCGGTGCCAAAGTCGACTGATGGTACTCTGATGCACGTTTAGATGCCTGGCAACCTGACTTTGACTTTCGCCTGCGTGCAAACGGCCAATAGCAGTGTTCCTTAAATTTATCGATAGAGACGGCATAAATGTCTGCTTAAAAATTAACTGAATTTTTTGTGTGTAGCGTTATCCTTTTATAGGGTTTCAGTTGCGTAGTCAGTGAATAGTGTTCACCCCAAATGTTGTTGCTTTCACGTGCGCGCAACATGAGCTGTGGTCAAAAATTGCGTCATATACACTATTGACCACTGCGTTGTAACAATTACAAAAACGAATGCAATTCAGGTCAACACGTGCATGTGACACTGTAAAGAACATTTGAGGCTGGTTTTTATATACCCTAGCATCAAATTTTACTTACAAACTCATAAAAACGCGCCCTCGGATAGCTATGCGTTTCTTTTTTTGAACAGTATATATATATATATATATATATATATATATATATATATATATATATATATATATATATATATATATATATATATATATATATATATATATATATATATATATATATATATATATATATATATATATATATATATATATATATATATATATATATATATATATATATATGTTGCGTGAGAAATTCTCGCAACATCGTTTTATTACAATATATATTTTATAACGCAAGGGCAACAACTGCTTGAAATTTATAATCACTTTTCTCGGTAAGCAGTTGTCTCCTCGCGTTGGTATTGAATGCAGTTAAGTTTGCTATGCTAGGCCGTTTTCTCAGAAAACGGTTGGCAACCTGTTGGGTTATCCTTTTAAGGTAATCATTCTTACGCTGGTTCGTAGTAAAGGTCCTTGCGTCTTAAGTTCTGAGCTGTGGTCATTTTGCGCTGGACTGCGCATGACTGGTCTTGCTTCTTGGTCGATCGATTTCCGCCCACCAGTCAGTGAGCGATTTTGAAAAGCTAGAAAGATGCCTCGCTGAGAGGGGATCTCCGCTATTTTTTTGTTCTGTCAGGAATGTGAAGTCCTCTTAATGGATATTTCGTTTATTCGAGATAATACCTCTAGTGTATTTCCACATGCCGGGAGGCGTAATATTTCTGTGTATTTCCTGAAGGCAAGGTAAATTAACTTTTCATTAACTCTATCGATTTTTTGGTCGTGAGCGATTTTTGATTCATAGCCTGTCTTCGAAAGGCGTCGTCACGAGATGTTTTCCCAGCTCACATGTCGCTGTATTGTACTGCATCGGTTGATGCATGTCCCAAGGACCATTACTTGCTACTTTGTTACATGAACTAGGTTTGGAAAACCTTTGTTATCTAGAGGATATTTTTGAGGACATTATTTATACTTCGGCAGACGTGTCTGTCTTGCTGAAGTCAGATTAAGGAGAGTGAACTGATCTCATACATCTGGTTATCTTCTGGCTAAGATAGAAAGGGATGGAGAATTTTCCCGACTACATTACAGCCTTATAATGTATTGACATGCCTGTGAATCACCTTTATTATGATGCTGTCTACCGTCCATTGCTATACTGACATTGTTGCTGTGATAATGACTGTCTGATGTACCTACATATTCGCGTATACATTTTGTCACTGTGGCGTCCACAATAAATAATGAAGAAAAACGTCATCGGCTGTTACAAGAATCATTGACTTTATACGTCGTGAGTTTACTGACGTCCTAATGTGGATTGCCCTGTTATTTTGTATGATCATTGTTTGTCTGAACACATCTGCACACTTCACAAAACCAGACCACGGGCACCATCACTCAACCCATGGTGCACGCGTCATTTGGCGGCCAATTACTCAATCATAATATAAATTGGGCGTCATCATTTGGTGGCCATAAGCTGGTTTGATCTGGTACCAGCAAACACGGGGTCCCTTACCCACTTCATTTTCAACAAGAATTCATCAGCATCCTTCAAGAAATTAACATTCTTCAAGACAGTCAACATCTTCAAAATTTTCAAAGTACTCGGCGTTGCCCGGTAAATGTCAAAATTGCAATTTTTGACTGAAACAGAAATTTGACAGTACCCGGCGTTGTTACATGTTGCCGGATAACTCGGACTGCTGTTTTCTTTTACGCAAGTCAAGCAAGTTGCTGCTGTCAAGGTTCCAGTGCTGTCGTTTTTTGTGAAGGTCAAGTGCCGGTTGAAACGGGTTGTTTTCTGAAGAAGGCCAAGTACCGATTTCCATCAACTTACTTTTGGATAAGAGGGTCAAGTGCCGAAACAACTCAACATACAGTATTTCAGAAGCTCTAGTACCATCGTGTTAGCAGTGGAAGCAGTTCAGATGTGCCATCATCGTTGGAGCTTCGCTCTTTAGGACGTTGATTGACATCCGTTTTTTCTGCTGTTCTACGATTGGAAGCCTATAAGTTAAGTGGCCTGTTTGTACGTAAACTGTGCCCTTATACTTCTGCTGAGTCTTCTGTGTATCATCTCATTCTATTGTTATATGTTATTCGTATATTTATATGTTTATATTTCAGCGGGTTCTCGGTTGGGTGGTGTCTCCCTTAGATCATGCCACGTCATAGAGGTCGTCTATTGTGAGCGTTTTCTGTAGGGTGAGCAAATTTCCGATACTGGAATTTGCTGAGCGACTTCTGTTGCTATTTATGTTAGTTGTGATGACATGTATTAATATTGTTTTCGTTATTATTTCGCATTCTTTAGTTTTGTTTTGATTTGTTTGTATTTGTTAGCCTACTCTTGACTATAGTTTAGTTTCATACAACATTTTTGTTTATACACTGTGGTGTCATGTATTTTGTTTAATTCTATCGCAGATATCGTCACATTTTTTGTGATATTTCATTAATTTCTGCTTTATTTTTAGTTGATTTCTGCGAACGTTTTTGTATTGTTGCTGATCTTTGTTATTGTTTACATTGTTATTGTTTACATTGTTTGCATTGTTTACATTTTCAATGTTTACATTCTGCATGTGTTTACATAGTCATTGTTTACAGTTATAGTAATTAGTTAATGGGCTATGCTAATGCACTGTTACTACTACACTGATGATAAATGAATGATGAATAGTGTCGTGCACTATTGAATGAGAAGTGCACTTATGATCAAGAATTGAGTGTTGATATTTCATATACAAGTTCTTTGATTGGAGACTTGTTTCCCACAGAGACTGGGATAATATAATGTGATGTGAATATACAAGTGCTTAATTAAGACTTGTTACACTTAGGTTTGAAATAAATTAGTTAATTATTTCAGGTTTTTGAACTCATATTATTACTCATCATGTCTACATTTGAGCACTTTATTGAGCAGGGTAAATTGCTTGGGAAGACTGGTGATAAGTTAGAAGAATTTGCAACTGCTCGATATGATAAAGCAATGGAAGCTGAACAAAAGAAACTGCAGATGCAGGTGGATGAAAAAAGATTCCAAATGGAAATGGAAAAACAAAAAAGGGAATCAGAAGCTGAGGAAAGAAAACTCCAGCTAGAGGCTGAAAATAAAAGACTTGAAAAAGAAGCTGAGAATAAAAGACTTGAAAAAGAAGCTGAGAATAAAAGACTTGAAAAAGAGGCTGAGAATAAAAGACTTGAGAAAGAAGCTGAAAGACTTCAAATAGAGGCTCAGGCTGAGGAAAGAAGATTACAGAGAGAGTCTGATGAGAGGAAAGAGAAAGCAAAAATGGAACATGAAGAAAAGGTCTTAGCTTTAGAGTTGGAAAAATTGAAATTGATGAACATGAGTAATGGTAATGATTCAAACAAGGGTTCATCTTCTGGTAAGGCTAATAATGATACTTTTAAGATTAAGTTACCAACATTTAGTCCTTCCAGTGACGACATAATGTTCTATCTGGACAGATTTGAACAAGCATGTACAGCTCATAACATAGACAAAGCAAAATATGTTTATCAGTTATCAGGGATACTGACAGGTAAAGCTCTAAGTATATTAAATATGGTGGATGAACCTGACAAGAACAATTATGAGGTTGTCAGGGCCGCTTTGTTAAAGAAATATCAGCTTAACGAAGACGGCTATCGTCTACAATTTAAAAACATGTTACCTGAAAATGGAGTTGAATTCTCCGAGTTTATTGCAAGAATACGCATTACTTTCTCACGATGGGTTGAACTATCTAAGACGGAAAAAACTTATGAAGGACTTATGGACTTAATACTTAGAGACAAAGTCATGTCGTCTGTCAATGAGTCTTTCCTTGCTTTCCTTCATGAACGTAAACCTAAAACAATAAAAGAAATGGAAGATTTCTGTTGCCAATATGTAACTGCGCACCCACACATAACCATGGGTAACTCTAAGGTGAAAGAAGGTTTACCAGTTGCTTCGGCGGCACCGTATGGTCAAAACTTTGCTCGTAGATCCCAACAAAATTTTGATAGAAAGGGCAGCGGTAATTTCTGTCAAAATCATGGAAATCAATTTCATGGTGATTCTTCTTCGAAGAATTGGAGACAACCTGATAGTACTCGTTACTATCACCCTAATAATTATAGGCATTTCAAAAGAGGATATGGTAATAGAGGTTATTCCTGCCGAAGACCTCAAAACCAAACAAATAGATGTTCGCATCAATGTGAACATGATAGTAATCGTGGAAATTGGAATTCTAATCATGATAACAATTACAATAGAGACAATAATAACTGCAGAGATAATAATAACTCTGATAACTTCAGAGGTAATAATAGTCGCGGTAGGTCTCAACACAAAAAAAAAGAGATATCAGCAGGCTAATTCTGTACAACAGGAAACTGAGGGAGCCTGTAATCATGTTGTTGATAATAAAAACTTTGACGCTGTCACTGGTTCTGCTTTTGACTTTGAGAGAGCAAACAAATGCCCCCAATGCAGTACTTTATTCGAACCGGGTACCATAACTACTTTGAGTTGTGGTCACCCTCTTCCCGCTCTTCCTGCTGCTGTTGCGCATGACGGGAGGGGTTCTTTAATCCTACATAAGGGTCTTGTTAATGATACTCCGGTCTCACTACTTTTCGATTCCGGATGCACCACTATTGGTGTTAGACAATCGCTTGTAGATCCATCTTGTGCTACAGGAAAGGTTATTAAATGTGTCACATTTGGCGGCACTCTAGAAAAATATCCTACTGCTGTAATTCGCATTGCCACTCCTTTCTTTACTGGAGATGTGCATGCTTGTCTCTTACCTAATCCTATTGCGGACCTTATTATTGGTCGTATTCACGGAGTTAGGGAGTGTACCCCGCAGCAGATTGCTGCTTGGGAAGATAATAACATGCAAGCTACAAATGCAGTGGTTACAAGAGCACAAGCTCTACAAACACCCGAAACTTCACTGAATAGTGATAATGAAGTTGATAGCCAAGATAGTCACTTAGTAATCACTCGTGACTCTTTCATAAAATTGCAAGAAGAAGATCCTTCTTTAAAAAAATTCTTCATTCTTGCGAAGAAAGGTGATCCGAATCAGGATACAAATAGAAAATCTTGGATTGCAATGAGAAACGGCGTACTTGTACGTATGGTACAAGATTCGACTACGTCGGCGCATTCGCAAATTCTTGTTCCCAAGAGCATGAGAGTGCAAATATTGCAACATGCTCATGACTCGCAATGTGCTGGACATATGGGTTTTGCCCGTACGAAGTCGAGAGTCCTTGCGGCTTTCTTTTGGCCTTTTGTCAACAAGGACATTCGTATTTACTGCCGATCATGCAAGGTATGTCAGGAGGTCAAATCTAGAGGACCACGACATGCTGCGCCTATCCAGGCTGCTGACATTCCTATTCGGCCGTTTCAGAAAATGGCCATAGATATTATTGGCCCTTTTAAGGTCAAGTCGACCAGAGGACATCAGTTCATCCTTACATGTGTCGATATGTGCACACGTTGGCCAGAGGCTATCCCTCTTAAGAGCATATCTACTACAGATATCGCAGATGCTCTTTGGTTGATATTTTCTAGCTTGGGGTTCCCCAGAGAAATATTGTCAGACCATGGCACTCAACTCATATCGGACACTATGTCACAGGTAATGTCTACCTTACATATTGAACGATCTCTCAGTAGTATCTACCATCCTATGTCTAATGGGTTAGTTGAGCGTCTGAATAGAACGCTCAAGACTTTGCTTGGTAAGATAACTGAAGATCATCCTCAAGATTGGGACAGGGTTTTACCCGCGGCTCTCTTTGCCTATAGAGAAGTCCCTAATGAACACACAGGATTTTCTCCCTTCGAACTTGTCTTTGGCGCGCGTCCGCGCGGCCCTATGTCTTTATTACACGATCTCATCACTGCCGATGATATTAGCGATGAAACTCAATCCTCATATGAGTATGTCATTGCTCTTAGACAAAAGATCATTGAGGCATGTAAGCTAGCAACTGCTTCATCAGAAATTGCTAAAGAGAAGGCAAGGCAGTTTGCTAACAAGAATAGATGTCTACGACAACTTTGTCCAGGTGACAAAGCATTCGTCCTACTCCCCAGTAGGGAAAATAGACTTCTTATTGCATGGAAAGGTCCGTATGCAATAGTCTCTCGGATTTCCGATGTTGACTATGTGGTCGATATTGATGGAAAGCATAAAACTTTCCACATAAACATGCTTTCGGAATTTCACGAACGTCCGGACTATTTGCTGCCTATTTTCCAGGCAACGGATGATGCTCCTGCACCTCACGGTCATTATTCATCCCTGTCTGTCATACAGGATGAGGAATCTACCTTCTCTGATGTCAATCTTCCCCTTCCAGTGGTTCCATTACATTCCACGGAATCTTGGAAAAACGTTTCTGTTTCTCCTAATCTTTCTGGTGACGAACATCGACAAGTCTCGTCGATGTTACAAACATTTCAGGATGTTCTCACTGACATTCCTGGACACACAGATGTCATAGAACATGACATAATTCTTACCGACAATAATCCAATTAGGGTTAGGCCTTATCCTATCCCTATACACTTTCAGTCGCAAGTGGAAAAGGAATTGGATGAAATGATTCAATTAAATATAATTGAACCATCGACTTCACCATATTCTTCTTCCATGGTTATTGTCCGGAAGAAGGATAAGAACATACGAATTTGCGTTGATTATCGCAAATTGAATCAGGTCACAAAGTTCGATGCTGAACCGATGCCTTTGTTAGAAGATCTACTGATTAGACTTTCTAATTCTAGATTCTTCACTAAACTTGACTTGTCTAAAGGTTATTGGCAAGTGCCTTTAGCAGAGCATGCCAAACCTCTTACTGCTTTTTCTACACCTAGGGGTCTATTTCAATGGAATGTTATGCCTTTTGGTCTCATGAACGCCCCTGCCACTTTCGTTCGCATGATGCGTCGAATTCTGTCACATCGTTCGGATGTCATCGCATACTTAGATGACATCTGTCTCTTCAGTGATACCTGGGAAGATCACTATTTAGGGTTATATGACTTACTGTCCACTCTACGTGAGAATAATTTGACAGCAAAACCTTCTAAAGCTTTTGTTGGTTTTGGTGAAATCTCTTTCCTGGGTCATCGTGTTGGTCATGGTCTCTTGAAGACAGAAGACCACAATACTTCCAAAATACTGAACATCTCTGTTCCTAAAACGAAGAAACAAGTTAGGAGTCTCTTAGGTTTAATTCAATTTTATGGGAGATTTATTCCAAATTTATCTTCGATCATGGCACCTCTCTCAACATTGTTGAAGAAAGGTTCGCCTAATCTAGTCCGTTGGTCTGAAGAATGCCAATCTTCACTAGACCAAATCAAGAATATATTTTCTTCTCCTCCCATCTTAAGATTACCTACTCTTGATAGGACTTTTGTTCTTCGGAGTGATGCTTCATCCACTGGGATTGGAGCAGCACTGATGCAAGAATATGCAAATACTCTGCATCCTGTTATGTACATTTCTAGAAAACTAAATGCGGCAGAGAGGAACTACTCGTTTTTAGACCGTGAGTTGTTAGCGATGGTTTGGTCAATTCTAAAACTACAAAGATTCCTCCTGGGCGCACATTTCATTCTAGAGACTGATCAGAAAGCTCTTACAGCTATTCAGACTAAGAATTTGAAGAGTTCGAGATCCACTCGATATGCTATAGCTCTTCAACCTTTTCACTTCACGGTACGAGCTATCCGTGGTGCGGATAATGTGATGGCTGACATTTTGTCTAGATGCCCACATGACTCCAACTAATACTTCTGTCCTATATTTCCATATATTACAGAGTCATAACACACCTATATTACTACAATAGATTAGCACATCTGTACTCACTTTATATGTACACACTATCGTGCTTTGTTATCATCTTCTTCTGTTCGTTTTTTAAGATGATAGAGGAAGACTGAGTGGTTAATATAAAGGCCGTTAGTTTACTAAACAGCCACAATTATTAATAATGTATTGTACCTTATGAAGCATATTAGTTATTAATTAGCATTATATTGCTTGTACTTTCTCAGAATGTCATTGATGAGCTGAGGACTTACCTTACTATTATCAAGCATGACGAGTTCTAGATTGTGTACTTACCCTCGGAATGCCAGAGGATATGTCCTGGATCGTCATGTAGTTTAACTTTACTATGTACTTATGTCATTACATGTCAAATAATGTACTATTTAAATTTTCCTATCAGATTTGTACATCCATTTTTAAAGACAATATTAGATTATGCTATTTATTGATGTCTATGGTAACTTGCATACGTATATTGTGTTTACATGCTAACGTGATGTGTGTTGGTGACACCTCCCCGATGTGAATATTTTTTGAGACATATTTATTTTTCTGTTGAGGTATATCCTCACCAGACACTCTATATTTAGCCTCATGTTAGGCAATTTAATTAATTATCAGCGCATAATTCGTGCGTTTTGAGCCGCTTATCGCATGCTCTTTGATATTTAAAAAAAAAAAAAATATGTTCCACATTTTTTTTTTATCGGGAGGAGGTGGTGATATGTTGCGTGAGAAATTCTCGCAACATCGTTTTTATTACAATATATATTTTATAACGCAAGGGCAACAACTGCTTGAAATTTATAGTCACTTTTCTCGGTAAGCAGTTGTCTCCTCGCGTTGGTATTGAATGCAGTTAAGTTTGCTATGCTAGGCCGTTTTCTCAGAAAACGGTTGGCAACCTGTTGGGTTATCCTTTTAAGGTAATCATTCTTACGCTGGTTCGTAGTAAAGGTCCTTGCGTCTTAAGTTCTGAGCTGTGGTCATTTTGCGCTGGACTGCGCATGACTGGTCTTGCTTCTTGGTCGATCGATTTCCGCCCACCAGTCCAGTGAGCGATTTTGAATAGCTAGAAAGATGCCTCGCTGAGAGGGGATCTCCGCTATTTTTTTGTTCTGTCAGGAATGTGAAGTCCTCTTAATGGATATTTCGTTTATTCGAGATAATACCTCTAGTGTATTTCCACATGCCGGGAGGCGTAATATTTCTGTGTATTTCCTGAAGGCAAGGTAAATTAACTTTTCATTAACTCTATCGATTTTTGGTCGTGAGCGATTTTTGATTCATAGCCTGTCTTCGAAAGGCGTCGTCACGAGATGTTTTCCCAGCTCACATGTCGCTGTATTGTACTGCATCGGTTGATGCATGTCCCAAGGACCATTACTTGCTACTTTGTTACATGAACTAGGTTTGGAAAACCTTTGTTATCTAGAGGATATTTTTGAGGACATTATTTATACTTCGGCAGACGTGCCTGTCTTGCTGAAGTCAGATTAAGGAGAGTGAACTGATCTCATACATCTGGTTATCTCCTGGCTGTTATAGAAAAGGATGGAGTTTTTCACCTGACTACATTTACAGCACTATGAAATATAACATGCATCTGACTCATCATTGTAATGCTGTCTACCGTCATTGCTGTATTGAATGTTGCTGTGATAATGACTGTTTGATGTGCCTACATATTCGCGTAACCATTTTGTCACTGTGGCGTCCACAATAAATAATGAAGAAAAACGTCATCGGCTGTTACAAGAATCATTGACTTTATACGTCGTGAGTTTACTGACGTCCTAATGTGGATTGCCCTGTTATTTTGTATGATCATTGTTTTGACTGAACACATCTACACACTTCACAAAACCAGACCACGGGCACCATCACTCACCTCATGGCATGCACGCATTCATTTTGGAGGCGGCCAATTACTCAATCATAATATAAATTGGGCGGAAGATCATTTGGTGGCCATAAGCTGGATGAATCTGGTACTGCAGACCAGGGAGACAACAAGGTCCCTTACCCACTGTCATGAGATTCAACAGTAAACCGATCTTCAAATCCTTCCAGAAATTTATCAACGTTAACATTATTTGGGAAGCTGAAGTCAAGAAATTTTATCAGTTTGAATTATTCGGATTCTAGTTCATTTTACGCAATTTTCCCAAATACTTCAAGGTGGTCTATGGTGAAGTCAAACCGGATCAAGGTTGTTTTCTCCCAAAGCCAATTATTTGCAAAAATTTAGAATGGGTCTGACTGTCCTAGGAAGAATGTCTAAGAATTTCGAAAACTTTGAATCGTGGATGTTGAGATGAATTCTTGTTGTTAAACTGGCATGACCATCTGTGTAAAGGGACCCCGTGTATACTTGCTGGTAGCTAGTAAACCAGCTTATGGCCACCAAATGATGCGTGATGCCATATGATGATGGATGGTATCCGCATGTCTGGTTTTGTGTAGTGTGCAGATGTGTTCAGTCAAACAATGTTCATACAAAAATAACAGGGCAATCCACATAGGACGTCAGTAAACTCACGACGTATAAAGTCAATGATTCTTGTAACAGCCGTAGACGTTTTTCTTCATTATTTATTGTGGACGCCACAGTGACAAAATGGTTACGCGAATATGTAGGCACATCAAACAGTCATTATCACAGCAACATTCAATACAGCAATAGACGGTAGACAGCATTACAATGATGAGTCAGATGCATGTTATATTTCATAGTGCTGTAAATGTAGTCAGGTGAAAAACTACATCCCTTTCTATAACAGCCAGGAGATAACCAGATGTATGAGATCAGTTCACTCTCCTTAATCTGACTTCAGCAAGACAGACACGTCTGCCGAAGTATAAATAATGTCCTCAAAAATATCCTCTAGATAACAAAGGTTTTCCAAACCTAGTTCATATAACAAAGTAGCAAGTAATGGTCCCTGGGACATGCATCAACCGATGCAGTACAATACAGCGACATGTGAGCTGGGAAAACATCTCGTGACGACGACTTTCGAAGACAGGCTATGAATCAAAAAAATCGCTCACGACCAAAAATCGATAGAGTTAATGAAAAGTTAATTTACCTTGCCTTCAGGAAATACACAGAAATATTACGCCTCCCGGCATGTGGAAATACACTAGAGGTATTATCTCGAATAAACGAAATATCCATTAAGAGGACTTCACATTCCTGACAGAACAAAAAATAGCGGAGATCCCCTCTCAGCGAGGCATCTTTCTAGCTATTCAAAATCGCTCACTGACTGGTGGTGGGCGGAAATCGATCGACCAAGAAGCAAGACCAGTCATGCGCAGTCCAGCGCAAAATGACCACAGCTCAGAACTTAAGACGCAAGGACCTTTACTACGAACCAGCGTAAGAATGATTACCTTAAAAGGATAACCCAACAGGTTGCCAACCGTTTTCTGAGAAAACGGCCTAGCATAGCAAACTTAACTGCATTCAATACCAACGCGAGGAGACAACTGCTTACCGAGAAAAGTGACTATAAATTTCAAGCAGTTGTTGCCCTTGCGTTATAAAATATATATTGTAATAAAACGATGTTGCGAGAATTTCTCACGCAACATATCACCACCTCCTCCCGATAAAAAAAAAAATGTGGAACATATTTTTTTTTTTTTTAAATATCAAAGAGCATGCGATAAGCGGCTCAAAACGCACGAATTATGCGCTGATAATTAATTAAATTGCCTAACATGAGGCTAAATATAGAGTGTCTGGTGAGGATATACCTCAACAGAAAAATAAATATGTCTCAAAAAATATTCACATCGGGGAGGTGTCACCAACACACATCACGTTAGCATGTAAACACAATATACGTATGCAAGTTACCATAGACATCAATTAAATAGCATAATCTAATATTGTCTTTAAAAATGGATGTACAAATCTGATAGGAAAATTTAAATAGTACATTATTTGACATGTAATGACATAAGTACATAGTAAAGTTAAACTACATGACGATCCAGGACATATCCTCTGGCATTCCGAGGGTAAGTACACAATCTAGAACTCGTCATGCTTGATAATAGTAAGGTAAGTCCTCAGCTCATCAATGACATTCTGAGAAAGTACAAGCAATATAATGCTAATTAATAACTAATATGCTTCATAAGGTACAATACATTATTAATAATTGTGGCTGTTTAGTAAACTAACGGCCCTTATATTAACCACTCAGTCTTCCTCTATCATCTTAAAAAACGAACAGAAGAAGATGATAACAAAGCACGATAGTGTGTACATATAAAGTGAGTACAGATGTGCTAATCTATTGTAGTAATATAGGTGTGTTATGACTCTGTAATATATGGAAATATAGGACAGAAGTATTAGTTGGAGTCATGTGGGCATCTAGACAAAATGTCAGCCATCACATTATCCGCACCACGGATAGCTCGTACCGTGAAGTGAAAAGGTTGAAGAGCTATAGCATATCGAGTGGATCTCGAACTCTTCAAATTCTTAGTCTGAATAGCTGTAAGAGCTTTCTGATCAGTCTCTAGAATGAAATGTGCGCCCAGGAGGAATCTTTGTAGTTTTAGAATTGACCAAACCATCGCTAACAACTCACGGTCTAAAACCGAGTAGTTCCTCTCTGCCGCATTTAGTTTTCTAGAAATGTACATAACAGGATGCAGAGTATTTGCATATTCTTGCATCAGTGCTGCTCCAATCCCAGTGGATGAAGCATCACTCCGAAGAACAAAAGTCCTATCAAGAGTAGGTAATCTTAAGATGGGAGGAGAAGAAAATATATTCTTGATTTGGTCTAGTGAAGATTGGCATTCTTCAGACCAACGGACCAGATTAGGCGAACCTTTCTTCAACAATGTTGAGAGAGGTGCCATGATCGAAGATAAATTTGGAATAAATCTCCCATAAAATTGAATTAAACCTAGAGACTCCTAACTTGTTTCTTCGTTTTAGGAACAGAGATGTTCAGTATTTTGGAAGTATTGTGGTCTTCTGTCTTCAAGAGACCATGACCAACACGATGACCCAGGAAAGAGATTTCACCAAAACCAACAAAAGCTTTAGAAGGTTTTGCTGTCAAATTATTCTCACGTAGAGTGGACAGTAAGTCATATAACCCTAAATAGTGATCTTCCCAGGTATCACTGAAGAGACAGATGTCATCTAAGTATGCGATGACATCCGAACGATGTGACAGAATTCGACGCATCATGCGAACGAAAGTGGCAGGGGCGTTCATGAGACCAAAAGGCATAACATTCCATTGAAATAGACCCCTAGGTGTAGAAAAAGCAGTAAGAGGTTTGGCATGCTCTGCTAAAGGCACTTGCCAATAACCTTTAGACAAGTCAAGTTTAGTGAAGAATCTAGAATTAGAAAGTCTAATCAGTAGATCTTCTAACAAAGGCATCGGTTCAGCATCGAACTTTGTGACCTGATTCAATTTGCGATAATCAACGCAAATTCGTATGTTCTTATCCTTCTTCCGGACAATAACCATGGAAGAAGAATATGGTGAAGTCGATGGTTCAATTATATTTAATTGAATCATTTCATCCAATTCCTTTTCCACTTGCGACTGAAAGTGTATAGGGATAGGATAAGGCCTAACCCTAATTGGATTATTGTCGGTAAGAATTATGTCATGTTCTATGACATCTGTGTGTCCAGGAATGTCAGTGAGAACATCCTGAAATGTTTGTAACATCGACGAGACTTGTCGATGTTCGTCACCAGAAAGATTAGGAGAAACAGAAACGTTTTTCCAAGATTCCGTGGAATGTAATGGAACCACTGGAAGGGGAAGATTGACATCAGAGAAGGTAGATTCCTCATCCTGTATGACAGACAGGGATGAATAATGACCGTGAGGTGCAGGAGCATCATCCGTTGCCTGGAAAATAGGCAGCAAATAGTCCGGACGTTCGTGAAATTCCGAAAGCATGTTTATGTGGAAAGTTTTATGCTTTCCATCAATATCGACCACATAGTCAACATCGGAAATCCGAGAGACTATTGCATACGGACCTTTCCATGCAATAAGAAGTCTATTTTCCCTACTGGGGAGTAGGACGAATGCTTTGTCACCTGGACAAAGTTGTCGTAGACATCTATTCTTGTTAGCAAACTGCCTTGCCTTCTCTTTAGCAATTTCTGATGAAGCAGTTGCTAGCTTACATGCCTCAATGATCTTTTGTCTAAGAGCAATGACATACTCATATGAGGATTGAGTTTCATCGCTAATATCATCGGCAGTGATGAGATCGTGTAATAAAGACATAGGGCCGCGCGGACGCGCGCCAAAGACAAGTTCGAAGGGAGAAAATCCTGTGTGTTCATTAGGGACTTCTCTATAGGCAAAGAGAGCCGCGGGTAAAACCCTGTCCCCATCTTGAGGATGATCTTCAGTTATCTTACCAAGCAAAGTCTTGAGCGTTCTATTCAGACGCTCAACTAACCCATTAGCCATAGGATGGTAGATACTACTGAGAGATCGTTCAATATGTAAGGTAGACATTACCTGTGACATAGTGTCAGATATGAGTTGAGTGCCATGGTCTGACAATATTTCTCTGGGGAACCCCAAGCGAGAAAATATCAACCAAAGAGCATCTGCGATATCTGTAGTAGATATGCTCTTAAGAGGATAGCCTCTGGCCAACGTGTGCACATATCGACACATGTAAGGATGAACTGATGTCCTCTGGCCGACTTGACCTTAAAAGGGCCAATAATATCTATGGCCATTTTCTGAAACGGCCGAATAGGAATGTCAGCAGCCTGGATAGGCGCAGCATGTCGTGGTCCTCTAGATTTGACCTCCTGACATACCTTGCATGATCGGCAGTAAATACGAATGTCCTTGTTGACAAAAGGCCAAAAGAAAGCCGCAAGGACTCTCGACTTCGTACGGGCAAAACCCATATGTCCAGCACATTGCGAGTCATGAGCATGTTGCAATATTTGCACTCTCATGCTCTTGGGAACAAGAATTTGCGAATGTGCCGACGTAGTCGAATCTTGTACCATACGTACAAGTACGCCGTTTCTCATTGCAATCCAAGATTTTCTATTTGTATCCTGATTCGGATCACCTTTCTTCGCAAGAATGAAGAATTTTTTTAAAGAAGGATCTTCTTCTTGCAATTTTATGAAAGAGTCACGAGTGATTACTAAGTGACTATCTTGGCTATCAACTTCATTATCACTATTCAGTGAAGTTTCGGGTGTTTGTAGAGCTTGTGCTCTTGTAACCACTGCATTTGTAGCTTGCATGTTATTATCTTCCCAAGCAGCAATCTGCTGTGGGGTACACTCCCTAACTCCGTGAATACGACCAATAATAAGGTCCGCAATAGGATTAGGTAAGAGACAAGCATGCACATCACCAGTAAAGAAAGGAGTGGCAATGCGAATTACAGCAGTAGGATATTTTTCTAGAGTGCCGCCAAATGTGACACATTTAATAACCTTTCCTGTAGCACAAGATGGATCTACAAGCGATTGTCTAACACCAATAGTGGTGCATCCGGAATCGAAAAGTAGTGAGACCGGAGTATCATTAACAAGACCCTTATGTAGGATTAAAGAACCCCTCCCGTCATGCGCAACAGCAGCAGGAAGAGCGGGAAGTGGGTGACCACAACTCAAAGTAGTTATGGTACCCGGTTCGAATAAAGTACTGCATTTGGGGGCATTTGTTTGCTCTCTCAAAGTCAAAAGCAGAACCAGTGACAGCGTCAAAGTTTTTACTATCAACAACATGATTACAGGCTCCCTCAGTTTCCTGTTGTACAGCATTAGCCTGCTGATATCTCTTTTTTTTGTGTTGAGATCTACCCCGACTATTATTACCTCTGAAGTTATCAGAGTTATTATTATCTCTGCAGTTATTATTGTCTCTATTGTAATTGTTATCCTGGTTCGAATTCCAGTTTCCACGATTACTATCATGTTCACATTGATGCGAACATCTATTTGTTTGGTTCTGAGGTCTTCGGCAGGAATAACCTCTATTACCATATCCTCTTTTGAAATGCCTATAATTATTAGGGTGATAGTAACGACCACTATCAGGTTGTCTCCAATTCTTCGAAGAAGAATCACCATGAAATTGATTTCCATGATTTTGACAGAAATTACCGCTACTCTTTCTATCAAAATTTTGTTGGGATCTACGAGCAAAGTTTTTGGCCATACGGAGCTGCCGAAGCAACTGGTAAACCTTCTTTCACCTTAGAGTTACCATGGTTATGTGTGGGTGCGCAGTTACGTATTGGCAACAGAAATCTTCCATTTCTTTTATTGTTTTAGGTTTACGTTCATGAAGGAAAGCAAGGAAAGACTCATTGACAGACGACATGACTTTGTTCTCTAAGTATTAAGTCCATAAGTCCTTCATAAGTTTTTTCCGTCTTAGATAGTTCAACCCATCGTGAGAAAGTAATGCGTATTCTTGCAATAAACTCGGAGAATTCAACTCCATTTTCAGGTAACATGTTTTTTAAATTGTAGACGATAGCCGTCTTCGTTAAGCTGATATTTCTTTAACAAAGCGGCCCTGACAACCTCATAATTGTTCTTGTCAGGTTCATCCACCATATTTAATATACTTAGAGCTTTACCTGTCAGTATCCCTGATAACTGATAAACATATTTTGCTTTGTCTATGTTATGAGCTGTACATGCTTGTTCAAATCTGTCCAGATAGAACATTATGTCATCACTGGAAGGACTAAAATGTTGGTAACTTAATCTTAAAAGTATCATTATTAGCCTTACCAGAAGATGAACCCTTGTTTGAATCATTACCATTACTCATGTTCATCAATTTCAATTTTTCCAACTCTAAAGCTAAGACCTTTTCTTCATGTTCCATTTTTGCTTTCTCTTTCCTCTCATCAGACTCTCTCTGTAATCTTCTTTCCTCAGCCTGAGCCTCTCTTTGAAGTCTTTCAGCTTCTTTCTCAAGTCTTTTATTTTCAGCCTCTTTTTCAAGTCTTTTATTCTCAGCCTCTTTTTGAAGTCTTTCAGCTTCTAGCTGGAGTTTTCTTTCCTCAGCTTCTGATTCCCTTTTTTGTTTTTCCATTTCCATTTGGAATCTTTTTTCATCCACCTGCATCTGCAGTTTCTTTTGTTCAGCTTCCATTGCTTTATCATATCGAGCAGTTGCAAATTCTTCTAACTTATCACCAGTCTTCCCAAGCAATTTACCCTGCTCAATAAAGTGCTCAAATGTAGACATGATGAGTAATAATATGAGTTCAAAAACCTGAAATAATTAACTAATTTATTTCAAACCTAAGTGTAACAAGTCTTAATTAAGCACTTGTATATTCACATCACATTATATTATCCCAGTCTCTGTGGGAAACAAGTCTCCAATCAAAGAACTTGTATATGAAATATCAACAATCAATTCTTGATCATAAGTGCACTTCTCATTCAATAGTGCACGACACTATTCATCATTCATTTATCATCAGTGTAGTAGTAACAGTGCATTAGCATAGCCCATTAACTAATTACTATAACTGTAAACAATGACTATGTAAACACATGCAGAATGTAAACATTGAAAATGTAAACAATGCAAACAATGTAAACAATAACAATGTAAACAATAACAAAGATCAGCAACAATACAAAAACGCTCGCAGAAATCAACTAAAAATAAAGCAGAAATTAATGAAATATCACAAAAAATGTGACGATATCTGCGATAGAATTAAACAAAATACATGACACCACAGTGTATAAACAAAAATGTTGTATGAAACTAAATTATAGACAAGAGTAGGCTAACAAATACAAACAAATCAAAACAAAACTAAAGAATGCGAAATAATAACGAAAACAATATTAAAACATGTCATCACAGCTAACATAAATAGCAACAGAAGTCGCTTAGCAAATTCCAGTATCGGAAATTTGCAAACCCTACAGAAAACGCTCACAATAGACGACCTCTATGACGTGGCATAATCTAACGGAGACACCACCCAACCGAGAACCCGCTGAAATATAAACATATAAATATACGAATAACATATAGACATATAACATATAGAATTAGATGATACACAGAAGACTCAGCAGAAGTATAAGGGCACAGTTTACATACAAACAGGCCACTTAACTTATAGGCTTCCAATCGTCGAACAGCAGAAAAAAACGGATGTCAATCAACGTCCTAAAGAGCGAAGCTCCAACGATGATGGCACATCTGAACTGCTTCCACTGCTAACACGATGGTACAAGAGCTTCTGAAATACTGTATGTTGAGTTGTTTCGGCACTTGACCTTCTAATCCAAAAGTAAGTTGATGGAAATCGGTACTTGGCCTTCTTCAGAAAACAACCCGTTTCAACCGGCACTTGACCTTCAAAAAACGACAGCACTGGAACCTTGACAGCAGCAACTTGATTGACTTGCGTAAAAGATAACAGCAGTCCGAGTTATCCGGCAACATGTAACAACGCCGGGTACTGTCAAATTCTTGTTTCCGTCAAAAAGTTGAAATTTTGACTTTTACCGGGCAACGCCGAGTACTTTGAAAATTTTGAAGATGTTGACTGTATTGAAGAATGTTAATTTCTTGAAGGATGCTGATGAATTCTTGTTGAAAATGAAGTGGGTAAGGGACCCCGTGTTTGCTGGTACCAGAATCAAACCAGCTTATGGCCACCAAATGATGCGTGATGCCATATGATGATGGATGGTATCCGCATGTCTGGTTTTGTGTAGTGTGCAGATGTGTTCAGTCAAAAACAATGTTCATACAAAAATAACAGGGCAATCCACATAGGACGTCAGTAAACTCACGACGTATAAAGTCAATGATTCTTGAAACAGCCGTTGACGTTTTTCTTCATTATTTATTGTGGACGCCACAGTGACAAAATGGTTACGCGAATATGTAGGCACATCAAACAGTCATTATCACAGCAACATTCAATACAGCAATAGACGGTAGACAGCATTACAATGATGAGTCAGATGCATGTTATATTTCATAGTGCTGTAAATGTAGTCAGGTGAAAAACTCCATCCTTTTCTATAACAGCCAGGAGATAACCAGATGTATGAGATCAGTTGACTCTCCTTAGTTTGACTTCAGCAAGACAGACACGTCTGCCGAACTATAAATAATGTCCTCAAAAATATCCTCTAGATAATAAAGGTTTTCCAAACCTAGTTCATTTAACAAAGTAGCAAGTAATGGTCCTTGGTTCATGCATCAACCGATGCAGTACAATGCAGCGACATGTGAGCTGGGAAAGAACATCTCGTGACGACGACTTTCGGAGACAGGCTATGAATCGAAATCGCTCACGACCCAAAATCAATAGAGTTAATGAAAATGTTAATTTACCTTGCTTTCAAGAAATACAGAAATATCACGCCTCCCGGCATGTGCAAATACACTAGAGGTATTATCCCGAATAAACGAAATATCCATAAGAGGACTACACATCCCTGACAGAACAAAAAAAACCAACGCGAGGAGACCAACTGCTTACCGAGAAAAAGTGATTATCAAATTTCACAAAAATTTCAAGCAGTTAGTATGCCCGTTAGCGTTATAAAAAAAAAAAAAAATATTAATATTGTAATAAAAAACGAGTGCGAGAATATCTCACGCAACAATATTAGTATATAAATATATATATATAGTATAATATATATATATATATATATATATATATATAGCGTACATATTATATATATATATATATCATATAAGTATAATATATATATATATATATTATTATATATATATAGTACTATATATATATATATATAAATACAAGTTCAAAAAAGAAACGCATAGCTATCCGAGGGCGCGTTTTTAATGAGTTTTGTAAGTACAAATATGATGCTAGTATTAAAAACCATCCTCAAAGTGTGTCTTTAACTAGTGTCACATGCACGTGTTGACCTATAATTTGTCCATCGTTTTAGTAACTGTAACAAAACGCAGTGGTCAATAGTGTAATATGACGCAAATTATTGACAGAACAACAACCAGCTCATGATGCGCGCAGCTGTGAAAGCAAACAACATTTGGGGTGAACACTATTCACTGACTACGCAACTGAAACCCAAGAAAAGGATAACGC